>JAADYS010000889.1:0-14744 GCA_012931995.1 Fusarium albosuccineum | reverse complement strand
TATTAAGCTTAGCCACTAGGCGCGGAGCCAAATTGCACTAGGCGCGGATGGTTCCCCCTATTTCAGAGCCTGATTAACAAGATCCATCTCAGTTTTCTTCCGCAAACTCAACAATGTTCGTCCTCATTTTCCTGTGTCTGCTCCAGAGGGTAGCGGGCCACGCAGATTTCGCCGTTACTGCTGCACCAGAGTTTCCTTTCAAGCGAGAAGCCATTGTTCAATGTGATGGAACTATTGGTTTCTTTCAATGCCCTGAAGGGACGTGCTACTGGGGAGACGATGGTTTTGTAGGGTGCTGTCGGAAGTAAGTGATATGGCTGCACTTGGATGTATCTAACCCGCACAGGTCGAGCTGCGCTCCCCGAACAACATGCATCGAGTATGCCGACCTCGGGGACAATGACTGCGACCACGAAACAGGAGGATGTGTTCTCTGGTAAGCTCGACGAAGCGTGTAAGATCCCGCTAACTCTTTAGCTCGAGAGAAGCCGCGCCGTTTTGCGTTACTAATACCAACGTTGCTATGAAGCAGTATGGCTTCTATTGCGATATAGAGCGTCGTATCGCCAAGACGTCTATCACCTATGACATGCCGTCTGGGGCCGTCATACGCACCGTCGGCGGCGGAACTGCAACAGCTACGGAGACCACATCTGAAGAGACCACGGCCGAAGAGACTACACCAGAAGAGGCTACGACCGAGTCTGAAGAGAGTACAGAGACCACAGAGACAACAGCTCAGACTGAGGAGTCTGGAGCCGGGATGACGGAGAGCCAAAGCGAGACAGGAATCTCTCGCGCAACACCTGATTCCTCGGCCCTACCAGGTCCTGCAGAAGATCCAAACACGTCAACCACGTCGGACTCCAAGTACAAGACGGCCGTTGCAGCAGCTTCGGCTCTAGGTGCCATTCTGGGAACCCTAATCCTCCTTGGGCTAGCATTTTTTGTCTATCGGAAGCGTTCGAAGAGAGATTATCCTCCACAGCAGCCGTCAATCTCGAACCAGCCTTCTCCAAACCAGCCCAACTCCACCAACTACTACCAAACATACTCAAACTCGCCCAGCCACACAGTATCTCCAATCTCTCAGGGAAACTATGTCGGTCCTAACCCTCAGAGTCAGGCCTTTTCGAGACATGACAGCGAAGCTCAGATGTCGCAGATTCCAGAGCTTGGGCGCTTCCCTTACTGACGGATCCACGCCGTTAGAGGGTGTATGATTGTCGAAATCAAGGAAAATATTTAGAGCGAAACTGATATTTCTGTATAGGCGGTTTACGTTGGAACTCTCGGCGGGCGAAGAGGGAAATCAACATGGATCGACAGGGCGGCTTTTCTACATTGTTGACTGCTTAAGTCATTTCTAGCTAATAACCATTGATCTCACTCCAGTCCGGCGGATGGAAACTGGTTGCTGCATTCTTGTATTCATTAAACGACTGTCTCATGCTGTCGACTCGTATTCTGTCGTGTACTACAGACTCCTGCGCTAATCTACCCACTCCAGAACGACTCCCATGCCTCCTTGCACAGTTCATCACGAACCTGCCGTAACAGCTCCTGAAACTCAACCGGCTCCTCTCCCTCAAGCATCACCTTGCCATCCTTGACTCCATGCCACCCCTCGATAGGCAGCTTGAGGTACTCGTGGTTCCTGCCACAGAATTGTCGAGTGTTCAGCGGCTCTCCCTTGTTCGATGCTTCTCGTTTCCCATGGCATTCCTCGCAGAGGAACCCTTCATAGCAAATCAAGCATTGGTATGCCTTTTTGCACCCCCACCAGGTGAACGCCGTGTTCGGGTCGCATGCTCCATCGCAACCTTGGTAGCGGTGTTCACCCGGAAACAGGTCCCCCTCATCAGTTGGCGCCTCCTCCTCCTCTTCACTGCCAGATTCACTTCCTGCTTCGCTTTCACTCTCGTCGCCTTGCTCGTCTTCCTCATCCTCACTTTCCTCGGCATCCTCGTCCAGAATGCTGAACCGAGCAGACGCAAGGATACGTGCTACCCGTCTAAGCTTGTCTCTGGTCTTCGTAGCATCTCCCAGAATGCAAAGGGCCGTAGCAAGGTATCCCAAGTTGGGTGCGTCATTCCAGCCCACTTTGTCGTTGAGCGCTTCAATGCAGCCATCGATGACCTTTTGGATAATCCTTTGCACTTCTCTCTTAGGCCCGATTTTCAAGTACATTCGGGCCAAGGTAAGTAACCGCTGGAACAGAGACGTGTCTGTGCCGGGTGGGACATCCATCGGCAGAGGCCTGATGAGAACTCCTTCGAGTGACTGAAGCAGCTCGTGCTTGACGTCAGGGTCGCTAGACTCTCTAAAGAGCCGATAGAGAATGTTCGACTGCTCTCCAATGGCCCGCTCGAGGACCGCAGTGGGAATTTCGTTTGTTACTGCATATGGCCATCCAGTGGAACTAGAGTCAAGGACCTCATCCAACACCTTGCGAGCTGTCTCTGGGTCATCCCGAACCTCGATATGAAAAGCAGCCAGATCACAACGTAGAGGAGCTGCCGCGTTGACATTATCCAGGTACTTGATCGACTCTTCGTACATCTGGATGACAAAGTCGGTCTCCTTGGTTTGGACAGCAATATCTCGCAGGTAACAATGTCTCCCCACCCCCAAGTCGTCGTATTGCCACGCCATCCAGGTCAGTCGCTCCAGAGGATTCCACTTTTTCAAAATGTTGATATACTCAGTCTTGTCGTCGTCGTCTTCATAGACGGTGATCTCTTCGTCCAAGATGTCGCCACTGGTCAACCCATTTGGATCAGACAGTCTTGCTTTGGTGAAGCTCTCAGCGGCATCCTCATTCTTTTCCAGTTCAACCTCGACCTTGGCCTTGGTGACGTACGACTTGCGCTTGAGCCATGCAGGAGTCGAGCCGTCGATGTTTGCGATGCACTTTACAGCATACTCGTAGGCTTGTTCGTGGTCGTGCTTGTGGATTCGAGCCATCAACTCAAAGGTCTTGACTTTTTCCAGAGGCGTCTCGGCCTTTTCAACAGCCTTGAGACCGGTCGTCTCAGCTGGTCCGTAGCGCTTAAAAGATAAGAGAATTTCGGCAACAACACGGTGGCCTGAAGTACCCATATCCATGTCAAACAAGCCCTCCATCGCCAAGGCAGCCTGGGACTCGGTGAGCGGTGTTGAAGTGTCTCCCAGCTCTCCCGGGAAGTTCCTGTTTGCTTGATCCACAAGCATACCGTTGAGGTTGCTCTGCTCATGTTAGATATGCCATATTGAGGTATAATAACTTACCAGTTGCATGGCATCTCGCACAGCCTTGAACGAAGCAAGCACATTGTGGGGGTTGTTGTCATTGTACAGCCGCTGGAGATGAGCTTTGGCCAGATGGACCAAACAGTTCCGGGGATCTTTGGACAACTCTGCCCACCACTGTGCCACTTCTTCACCAACCTTGGTATCGAGCTTGGCCCAGTTCGAGATCTTGTCGTAGACGTCGTTGGGAAACTTTTCTGGATAGCTGGAGGCCTGCCATTCTAGCATGGTGGCATAAAAGCGCTTATTAAGCATCGTTAAGCCGAATGCTTCCATGACCTCTGCCTGTTGGTCTGTGGAATGCTCCTCGGGGTTGATCTGTTTCCAGTGGTGAACCAGATACCGAGTTGTGTAATGCTTGAGTGCCACGGCAATCTTTGTCTTGTCAAAGCTAGTAGGGCATGCGACCTTGGCACAGTCGAGGAAGATTTGTCTGTGTGCCTCTGAAGATTTCCATCGTGGGCTTCCCTCCTTTCTGGGTGCTTCACGGAAGAAGGATCTCATTGAACGTTCGTGGAACTTGACTGGGAGCTTTCCGTCGTTGTATAACGCATCTGGGTTGGCATCTTGGGTCTTTTCGAGTTGACTGACGGCAGTTCCCCATCCTCCCTGTGACTGAATCTTTGCACGGGCCTCAGCATCCGTTCCTGGATCTCCGACTTGGATGAATTTGTCAATGATCTCGGGGATCTCCTCGACATCGAAATCAGGGTCATCAGCCCAGACTTTCAGCAATGATCCCACTTCTTCAAGAGATAGGGGACGGAAGGAGTATGCAACCCAATGAAGCAGCTTGTTGATGAGGGCTTGATGCCTGGCACCTGTGCGACGATAGCACTCTTCTACAAGGCCCTCATACAGGTCGTGCATGTCTTCTGGCAAAGGCTTATCCAGGTTTCGAAGAACTGCACCTTCACGACCGAGAGCGTTGAATCGAAGCAACATGTGCCCTGCGTAAAGCATGTCTGAAACGTTAGATGGGTAGTTCAGCTGAAGTACATGGACTTACTTGGTGCAAACTCTTCCACCTTGTCTGCAACACGTTGCTTGACGTATCGACTAAATGTTCGTAGGTTGCTCAAAGAGTTGAGTCGATTCCAGACCAGTTCTTGCAGATCTTGCAGCTGCTTCTTCTTCTCAACTTCCAGATTGATGACGGGAACAACTTCAGAGATGTTGGGCAAGACGCTTGGCCGAGAGGTAATGACAACCGAGATCCGTAGCTCTTGTTCCTTGACAACCTTCAAGAACTCGACAAGGGCCTCAAGGTCCTTCAGCTCATCAATGCCGTCGAGCATTATGTACAACTGATTCTTAGAACCCTTGCGGAATGCAGGAGCCAAGAGCTTGCGTGTGAGATCATCCCAATCCCAGGTATCAATGTCAACGTCATCTTTGAGCCATTCAGTGTTGATCAGCTCGCAGACTGACGCACTCTGCTCCACTACTTGGTTTATAATGGTGCTGACGGCATTGAGAAAGATGGAAAGACTCTGCGACTCTTCTCGGAAGTAAAAATGTGCCACGCAAGTATGTTTCGAGTCGTCATCCCTGGCCTTTTGTAGTAGCTTTTCGTAAACCGTAGCTCCGATGTGGCTTTTACCCGAGCCAGGGTGGCCAGTGATGGCCAGCAGAGCCTCCTTCTTGGCAAGCCACTCGTCCCACTGCGGCTCGCCAAAGACCCAGGTACATGTATCTTTGACAATAGTCTCTTGCAGGATATGATACTCGTGGTCTTCGCCCTCAACTTCTGGCAGCATATTGCGGATACGCTTTGCAGAAGGCGGCTTGGCCTGGTCATTTCTCGCCCGCTCCTTGCCCTTCTTCTGCTCACTCTTTTGCTCGTTGAATGCCTTGAGCAGCTTGGCCATGTCGTTGCGGATCGTCTCCGTCGTGTCCCGGATCGACCCCATGACCTCCATCTGCTCCTGGAGCATGGCGGTGTGCGACTGCTGGTTGCTCTTTAGCTCCTGGGACATGCGCTGCAACTCTTCCGTGTTACCCAGGATGGCAAATTCGGTGGCGTTTTGGAGGCGCGAGAGTGTAGTGTCCATCGACTTGCGGGCGCCACCGAGGTCACTATCCTCTCCTTGGAGCAGATTGCTGATCCATTTTTCTGCACTTGTCAGACCATTATTCCAAGGGGTATTGGTGACAAAACTTACTGAAACGTCCCAGCTCAATATACTTGTGAGCGTAGCCGCACATGGTCAAGAATGACGCGAATACATCCATCAGACAGTTCTGGTATGCCTTGTACTTGGGCATCCGAGTCTCGAGAATGACAATACGTGCAAGAAAGCTGTTCATGTCTTCGAAAAAGACTACGACGACATCGTAGTCTGCCGATACCTGGCGACATGCCTAGCTCTTGTCAGTGGCTTATCGCTCGGGTTTCTGGCAATACATACACCCAGCATAAAGGTAATGGCGGTCCCGATGGCAGCAGCAGGAGGAAAGGCTGGAACCGCGGCCGCAATGAGTTGCTCGGCGCCCTTCTCGATGTAGTCAATGTTGGTAGCAAACAGCGTCCGCAGCTTGTCCACCTTCTTCTCATTGTGCCGGAACTTGTGAAAGTTGTTCATCTCCTTGGTGCCCTGGTCAATCATGCTCTGGACATTGTCAAACTTCTTCTCGAGGTCAAAGCCGACGATGCCCTTGTAGGCCTTGAGGGCGTCTTTCCACAGGTCCGACACATCGCGATTGTCGTCCTTGAGGTCGTTGGGGAGCTTGGGCTGGTCGGCAGTCATCTTGTTGTCGATGAGCTGGTGGAAAAGGCGGAGGACGTCCAGTTATAGCTCATCGCGCGGGGTCAGCCCTACATCTTTTATCAGGGGGTCGTCGCCGCACTAGATGCCTAGTGTCCCCATGATTACCGAGCAAGGATGAAAGCTGAACATTCTCGCCGCCGCCTTGCAGGGCCAGCTGCACACTGGGCCGGGGAGGTCAGAAACATGGGAACTCATATGCCTCACGTCGGCCATGACCGATTTGACAGCGGCATCAAGGTTAGGTGCATCAAAGCCATTGCAAGAACATTCAAAATCTCCGCTTCCATAGAGGCTTTACTCATCTCAAGTGACCATAACTTAGACCTCCTGTGCCCAGAAACAACTCGTCCGGTGCCAGGTATTTATTTTCCACCACACGCTGGTCAGACGAATGCACCGCCAGCAGATACCGAATGTTGACTCCACAAACAGGCTGGCGCCGGCCCTCTTTTCGCTTTTGGGCGTCGACTGTGACCCTAGTCGTGGTACGATTAAGCACGCCATCTGATTCGTCAGAGCGAGGCTGGGGGTCGAGATGTCGTCGTCGTAAGGCTGACCCCGGACTTCGCGGATAGCTTCACTTTCTTGTTCTGAGCAGAGGCGAGATGATTGCTCAACGCATTACGCGGCCTGATTGCTGCCAATTTACATATCAATGCCGTGTCTCTCGCAGCAGAGTCGCGCCTCGAGCAGCCAATCCAACGCGGGCATTGACGATGATGACGCCAGAACGGTCTAGACTGTTTACATAAGCAAGACGGCATTTCAATCTCATCTCCACCGACCTGATCCTCGTTTCACCCGAGTGACTGCACTTCACTCGCCGGCAATCCACGACAGTCGCTCAGAATGGCCATCGGGGGCCAGTCATCGACTCTTGTCTACATCACAGCCTCCAGACCCCTCACTCGCCATGCCCCGCCTGGGCTATAAAAAGTCCCGGAAGGGCTGTCTCAGATGCAAGCAGAGGCGCGTCAAGGTACGTAAACAGTCGAGTACAGTATGCAGCCCTGTACTGGACGCTGCTGACTGGCCATCTCCCAGTGTGACGAGAAACAGCCGTGTTCTGCGTGCGCCAGACACGGCGTGGCGTGCATCTTCCCGGAAGGCTCGGAAGCCCCGGCTCGCTCGTCATCCACATCGAGGCAGACTCCCAGTATTAGCGGCAAGGTTCGTAGGGTACGCAATTGATGAAACCCGGCTAATTGGAGCAGAGTGATGGTCAAACAGATCTCCCGAGCCGGCCAGGCCGTGCGGATTCGTGGACCACGGTCGGCTCTCCGGCCCTGAGCTCGGCGGCCCTGAGCCCGGATCCGTTCCCCTATTTTGCCAAGTTTGTCACGTGCCAGGAACCCGTGGAAAAGAGCACGTGGCTCACAGATCTCGAGTTGATGCATCATTACACGTCTACAGCCTTCATGACTCTGCCGCGCGCAGCTGAGCTTCAGCACGTCTGGCAGGTCGAGATACCGAAACTCGCACTGTCGCATGTCTTTTTGCTGCATCAGGTCCTCTCCGTCTCGGCGTACCATCTCGCATATCTTCACCCTGACCGTCCAAGTCTGCCTATCTGTGGCTCGCAGCACCAGAACAAGGCTGTGGTCGGTCTCCGCTCAGCAGTTGCAACGATCAGTGAAGAAAACTGTCCGGAAATCTTTGTGACGTCCTCGATGCTCTACATCTCTGCCTTTGCGAGCTTCAGCTCTCAGAGGGGTGAGCAGCCCCGAGTTGATGACCTCCTGGATGTCTTTACTTTAGTCCAGGGCATGAGCGACATTCTCAACTCTTATACCGAGGCCCTGAACGCGAGCCGGATCGGCGATCTCTTTATCAGGGGGACAGCAAGTGATGAATCGCCGGTTCTGACGGCAATGGTTGAACACCTACGCCAATTCAAGATACCCGACAAGTTTGAGCCAGAGGCGGCTCTCTGTCAAGAATCAATCGCCTCGGCGATTACCTGGACGGAAAACTGCATCACTACGACCCACGTACCTGATCTGCGCATTGCGATGAGCTGGTCCTTGTCCTTGACCGCAGAATTCATGGATCTGGTTCGACAGCGGCACCCTGTTGCGCTAGGTATTCTGGCACACTACTGTGTCGTCTTGCACCACGCTGGATTGGCCCACTGGTTTCTGGGAGGGTGGGGGAGGCCTGTTCTTTTAGATATCTATGGTAGTCTGGATCCGAAGTGGAGGTGCTTGGTTGAGTGGCCTATGGCTGCGACTGAAAGGTGAGGGTGTGGTATGGCGTATAGAATGGGGTGTTTGGGATACAATGACTGGAGTAGGTAGCGTTGACTTGTATGTTTAAGAAAGGGACTTGGGACTGATAGTTGTTTACCAAATGTAATTCAATAATGCTCTGACAAAAGAAACGCTGTAGTGATGTCTAAACCCAGTGATCCCCAACTCCTGTGATATCTAAATCCTGTGATATCTAAATCCTGTGATATCTAAATCTTGTTCCGTCTAAACCATAATGTCTAATAGTCGTGATATTCAAACTCTTGGTCTTTAACAAAGCATCTCATACCTCGAGGGTAGAAAGCGATCCCTCGTCCTGGCACTTCTTCAACTCTGAACCCCGAGGAACACCAGTCTTGCGAAAGTGTTGCCAATCCAAGAAGCCAACGACAGCCACGAACTTGGCAAGCATGCTAAACCTGGTTAGCTGAGTCTCGGTATAAGTGGCTAGGAAACATACCTCATAATGACAGCCAAAGCAAGGACAACCCAGCCAAGAATGCAACTTGTGCCAATGCACATTCTCCTGTTGCCCTGGAGCATCATGAAGGCAACTGCTGCCCAGAATACAATCTCCAGGGCGTTCAAGATCCAATAAGCCTTGAGGCTTCCCCAGCGCTTGAGGCGGTGCACATGCTCGGTCAAGAGTTGGTATCCGATGATGACTAGTGATTTCGCACCCTAACCTTGTTAGATATGAAGTGTAGACTAATGGCCAATGGGGACTTACCATGCCGAGTCCCATAGTGGTTGAGCGTCCAGGGGGAGTGTTCTTCATGAGAAGTCGTGCACCCAATAGGGAAATGACTGCAATGACTAGAGCGACTTGGATAAGGTGGATAGGCAGCTTGGACCTAGTGTTGAAGATGCGGTCCATCTTTTGCATGATTGAGGACGACATTTTTAGAAGATGTTTGTGGCGAATTAGGTGAAGAAAGAGTTGGCTGGGTTGGTTGTTTGAGAGTTGTTTGGATGCTGTCTGAGAGAAATTGAGACAGACCTTGGCGAGTTTATAACCTCAATTCTAGCGAAGATCTTGTCTTTGTTTTTCGTTTACACAGCCTAATATTAGCGCGCGTTGCCAGTGAAGCCGTCGCGAAACCGACTTGGGCAATGCATGCATTGCATTGAAGCCTCACAGGGCGACAGATGAATCTAAACTCTAAACTAAAGCCCTGACGTGCTCAAAGCTCAGTCTCTGTTCCAGATTCCGTTGCGTAATTGGCCAGTCAGTCGGTTCCGGGTTCGGTCTCGGTCTCGGTCCCGGTACCGCTTTCACTATCGCCAACTCCGGCCTTTGCTGTCCATGACTGGCCGGCTTTAATGCGTAACCTACGCGTGGCAGTGACGATTAATTATACTATCCCACTGAGCTAGCCTTACCCGGTGATCTTTGACCCTGATCTGCGCATCAAAAGCCCGTTTTTGCGTATATTTAGCTGCCCTACCGGAATATGCCGTGCCACTTGTCAGGACCCGACTGCGGTCTACGTTGACCCATACGAGGTTCATTTCATGGGAAAAACAGGCATTAGTAACCCTTTTCAAGCCTTTGCACTGTGCCTCCTCGCGTTAAATGGTCTTCCGACTCCTCCTCTTCCTCTTTACTCTGTCATCGACAAAATGGATCTGAAGAGAGAGCTAAGGTAAGTTTGATGTCCTAGCAGAGAGCCAAGTTAACATGAACAGCCCAAACCCAGCTGCTATGGACAGCCCAGGGCCTCCGAGTTACTCGGAAGCCACCATGTCTGCTCTTACGACAGACGGCTTCAGCAGTGTTGTTTCCCCCTTAACCGCCCCATCAAGCCCTGTAGCACGCATCTCCGTGTCACCACTCGCAGGCACGCCGATAACATCACGATCGACGGAGACATTAGAGCTCAGTTCCGTCCAGACTTCTCGCCAACGGGTCCCGCCAGTCAACTACGAATGCTACCCCGAAGTCGTTGACCCGGATGCACCGGCTGCACCGGCTACAGGACTCGAGGTTGTACACCTGCCACCACAGGCTGTGACTAGGCGAGAGGACGAATACACATCCGGCCTTGAGGTCATGGCAGTCACTCAGACACCTCAAAAGGTCACACCTCTACACCTACTAGGAGACCAGCCCGATTCGATCGACTGCCCGTTCTGCCACCGACGCACAGACACGCGAGTGAAGAAGAAGCCTTCAAACGCGACACAGTAAGTACTCAAGAGCCCCGAGGATAAATAACGACGCTCACATTTGTAGTTTGCAAGCAGTTGTTCTGCTATTTACCACTGTCTGTGGAGTGGCTGCTCCGTACGTCGCGAAGTGGTCTTTTGATATCGAGCAGTTTTGCGACAGCTGCAACAACAGAGTCGCGTACAGGTCTCAGGGAAAGGACTTGCATATCTGTAAAGCGCCAGTAGAGTGGCAGGAAACGTCGAAATACCCGAGTGCCAACTCGAACCCTACACAAGGATGAAACTACCATGCAGGACGTGGCGCATAAATGAACAAGAATGTAAACTAGATACAACGGTTTCGGAAAAGGTATACTATCTAATGAACTATTTTTTTACTTCTATATCAGTTCAATGGTGACCTATCTTGCTTGTGTACATTGTCAGTTTAGCTTCGGGTCAGATCGGGTCAGATCAGATTCATCCCAGCACCCCTGCCAGTGATCCAGTAAAGCGCATCAGTTCAACGCATTTAGGGTGCTGGGGACCTAAATCTGTTCAAAATATGCTTCTTTCCATGTTTAATGCCTAGATCCAAGCTTAAATGGATGGCCAATGACCAACACGAGAAATTCCGTATCTAGTTATGCGACAGCCAAATCGGGCTTAGACTCTGACACGTAGTGACGTAGATGAGGGCATTCACACATTCACGGCAGGAGCAAAACCCAGCCAACCAGGGGCTCGGAGACTTCCAGATCCGGTCACCCATTCCCCCATTAAGCCAGAAGCAGTATGTAGGCTGACAAGAGATGCTTGCTATTTTATTTCGCTGGGTAAGCTATCCGAGTAGACATGGGTAACGAAAGATCCAAGTGTTCTATGGGGGCAACAGGTGCGGGAAAAGATGGTTCTTCGGTATTGTGACTGATCACTCTGTTTCTTCGGCAAGAGCCGAACTGGAATAGATACCTAGTCATAGACTCGACAATTCAGAACTGTTTGTCACAAACATGCAGTGAAGCGAGGAGCGAGACGTGATAACTGTTCTCCTACCCTGCACTGGTGGTTTGCTTACACGTGGGTCGCACAAATGGCTGACCGACTTGAGCTTCACGGTCAGTGCTTCCAGTGTTACTCAGAATCGTATCAAGAGCTTACAACAATTCTCAAATATGCTCATCAAAAGCAAAAAGCCCTCGTAATGTGGCCTGCAGAACCTTCATCTTGTTAGTCCAGGGCAAAGTTCAAAATTGAGTTGTTCTCGGGCATAAACTTCCGGTCGCAACGGCTAATCATGTCATAGACCCGTTCCTGAAAGCTACGCATTGACAGCTCAGGAGCGGCAGTGAGGCAGAACGCCATCAGATCGTGAACTCATGGAATCCGTCACTTGTCTTGGCAGAATTCTACGTGGTTCATGATTCTTGGCACCATGTCGCGAGATCGGCCCATAACAAGGAAAATTACAGCCTTAATGAGTGGGTCATAGCTAGCTCAAGAAACAAAGGTTGATCGGTGCAGGGGTGCTGTGATGAATATCTCTTTTTGGAACGTGGCGGCCGCCGTGACAATAATCTCCGCCGACCCCGGCCCACACCAAAAGTACCATTTCATCACTGCTCACAGGCTCAGCCCCGGTTCCCGGCTTTGGTCTTGGGACTTTATGATGCACCCAGGTCGATCCCACTCAGCCCTGCTGGGCGTAAGCACAGCCCGTACCACCCGAGCAGCAGCGGGCATCGTCACTATTGGGTCTGTGGTGTTCCACAGCGCGGATCAATGGCCCCCAAGGCAGCGAGTCAGCTCCGTCGACTGACGGTGTCATCATCAGGCTCCACGACGCGACCGACGATGCACAGCCCCTTGGTTGATTATAAGATGGTCAGCTCAGAACCAGCTGTTGAGACCTGATATTCGACATCACCCAAAATGGCGTCCTTGTTGGTCCAATTGGGCCTCTTTTACCTGGCCACAGCATCTGCATCCCTCGTGTCGAGACAGATTCAACTGGGAGAGAATGAGTACTTTCTGCCTCCTACGTCATCATGGAAATTGAAGTCGTGGGATAGCGATGGATTCAAAGACGAGTTCACGCCTCTTACGGTTGTTCAGCTGAAAGACACGGCCAACGCTGAACGTGTTGCCGCTGCTCTTGAGCAGTACAACAAGACAGATGATGTGTGGACACCATCTTTTGCCCAGGGTAAGTCGAGTCGTCATGAGTATTGACTGCTTGTCTAACCTTTGTAGTCCTCTACATCGAGGGCTCCGGCTCCGCTAAATGGCTGAAGGATCTGCCATCTGAGTACAACGCCTCGGCAGTTGTTTACTCTGACGAGTCGGCTGCTCCTGGTCCCTACTTTGTTCAAACTGCTACCGGCGATGTGTTCCAAGCCTACCGACTTTACCCCGATACCAATCAGGCTTTCATTCAGTCCTCCTACCAAGACCCAGACGGCACGCATCATCCTCTTCGCGCTGCCAGCTTCTCTGCCGGCGGTCTCACTGTGGCTGTCCCGTCCCGACTCTACTACACCCCAACAAAGGACAAGCCGCTCGCTGGTGTCAGAATCGGCGTCAAGGATCTCTACGACCTCAAAGGCCTCAAGACAAGCGGGGGCAACCGAGCTCTATATGAGATGAGCAACGTCAAGAACGAGACGGCCTTTGCCGTGCAGAAGCTCATCGATGCCGGCGCCATCATCGTCGGAAAGAACAAACTCTCGGAGTTCGCTTTTGCGGGTCCTTACGTTCCTGAGCATATCGATTATCTCCTCCCGTTCAACCCCCGCGGCGATGGTTACCAGTCTCCCGGTGACAGCTCCGGCGGTTCTGCTGCAGCCGCTGCCTCTTACGACTGGCTTGATGCAAGCATGGGAAGTGACACGGGTGGTAGCATTCGAGGCCCAGCCGCTAATAATGGAGCTCATGGGAATCGACCTACCTGGGGTGCCGTTGATCTCACTGGAGCGCTCCTTCTGTCCACAGCAATGGACACTTCTGGAATGATCGCTCGAGACCCTGTCGTCTGGTCCAAGATCAACCGAGCTCTTTACGCTGGCACTATCAAGGAATACAAACTGCTCCCAGAGAACATTTTTCTAGACCCAAACAGTAAACAGGGGCTTTCTGAACTGGCGGAGGAGGCCCCGGAGATCGTTACTGCAGCCGAAAATTTCCTCAACAGCCTATCCAAGATCTTGTCTGCCAACGTGACTACCTTCTCGATTGACAAGGCCTGGTCTAGGTCCGCCCCAGATACGTTCAAAACAGCCCCCATTTCGGGTCTCACTGGCGCCATCTACGGGAACCTCACCCGATACGAGCAATGGACTGAGTTTGGCAAGGGTTATGTCGAGGAATACATGGACTCTCACAATGGCGAATTCCCCCATATGACTTGGGGTACTCGGGATGGATGGCTCACTGCTAATCGTACAATGACCGAGGAAACGCACAAACAAGACCTCAAGATCAAGAAGGTAGTCCAAGACTGGGTCGGCAGCCACTTCCTGACTTCGGAAAACGATACTTGCTCAAACGCCGTCTATGTCTACTTTAACGTACAAAACGAAAATTACAAGCCCGACGTTTCCACTGAGTATGAACCCTATCTTTTGTAGAGTGCCTTGCTAACATGTACAGTCCGAGCAACCCCTGGATCGGAGATTTGAACAATCAAATCGCACAGCAGAGGCAGACGATTCTTGAGCTAGAAATGACCATCAACTGCAATACCACCCTCGGGTCTGAAAAAGCCTGCGAGGAGTCAATAGCTGCTCTTGAGCCGGCCGATGGTCCACCTGATAATGTATCTCCCGGACGCCTTGCATCCGTCGCTGGCTTGCCCGACTACGCCATCACTCTGGGAAGCTTTGACCGCGGGGAGGCAACATTTTCCAACTCGACCCTGAAAACCCAGATGTTGCCGCTAGGGGTTGACATTGTGGCTGCCAGGGGATGTGACTTTATGATCCTGGATATTGTTGAGGAGCTACACCGCGAGGGGGCCATCAAGAAGGTCAACGCCGGCTCATCAGTTGTGTAGTATTAGAGCCCAAAATAGCATAAACATCTTCCGTAAAGGACCAGAATTGATAAAATAGCCGTGGTATTCTACGGAATAGTGCATCCGGGTAGATGCGGGATTGCGTCAAGTTTCATTCATCGTGCGGAGAAGGCATCACGAGGCTAATTAGCTGCTACATATATTATTATTAAGGGCATAGGTAGGGGGTTATATAGATATATAAAGGAGATATTAATTAAGATAGAAGGT
>JAADYS010000886.1:0-19174 GCA_012931995.1 Fusarium albosuccineum | reverse complement strand
TTGCTCTCCTCCGACCACCGAGAAACTTGGCGAGCCAGTTCGATCTGACGGCGCAGGTGGCCTTACCAGACCACCCTACCGTCGCAGATCTCCCGCAAGCAGTATGGAGGAACAAACGATACGTTCTGGAAGAGTCCCTGTCCCGAAAGGGCTCGAAGGGCCGGAAGAGTTGGATCAAGCGCCATGGATTTTTTCTCGTTGAGATTGACACCAACGACAGTCCGCTGAGTCCTTATTGGGCCTGTCGCTTATGTGACGCGAAGGGCCAGCCTGAGTTCTTCGCCGCTGCTGCCACGAGTTCGGCAGCTGACCACCTCCGCAAGTATGTGAATGTGACGTCGCGAGCTTGAGCATTATTGACCAATGTAGATCCCACAGGATCTTCGAGAGCAGCCAAGGCGCCGACACAGACCCGTCCACTGATGAATCTGAACGGCCCAAGCGAAGGCGCTTGCAGTACAGCGCCGTGCCGCACGCTACAGTCAAGATGATCCGAGAACTGAGCCTGGGACTTCTGATCAACGCCAATGTTCCCTTTTCTTTCTTTACCGATACGTTCTTTCAGCAGCTCACCTGGCAACTTGACCCTCATCTATCTGACCAGGTGTCATGGAGTCGACAATCGATGAGCCGTCTGTTGGACGACATGTACAAGACCAAGAAGGATAGGGTCAAGCAAGAGCTGTCAGATGCCCTTAGCAAAATACACCTAGGGTTCGATCTGCGGATGTCACCTAATCGGCACGCTGTCATGGCAGTCACAGCTCATTTTCTTGACCACCAGGGTAGGCACTAGTCGCGCCTACTGGTACTCCGACGTCAGCTCGGGTGTCATAGCGGGGAGAATCTCGCGGTGACGCTTGGGCAAGTTGTGCGTGAATGGAAGATAGAGGATCGAGTTGGAACAGTGATCTCGGACAACGCATCTTCGAACGACAGCTGTCTCCTGCACTTCTACGGAGATCTCGACGCAGGGATGGGCTTGGAGGATATTCGGGCAAGGCGTATGCGCTGCTATGGGCATATCTTGAACCTGGTGGCTCGTGCCTTCCTCTATGGCGAAGATTTCGAGGCTTTCGAGGCTGAATCGCAGGTCTTTGACCTTCTTGGCCGGCACGAGGATGACCTACGGCATTGGAGAAAGAGAGGGCCTGTGGGGAAGCTCCACAACGTTGTCAAGTTCGTCAGGTCCTCCCCTCAGAGGTGTGAGCTTTTCAAGAGGATATCACGCGAGAACGATGAAGCACAAGGATATATGCTGGCGAGTGAGTCAACGGCGGAGCTAGAGGTCGTCATGAACAACGATACAAGATGGAATTCCACTTACCTCATGATCTCTCGAGCGCTCGTCAAGCAGGGAGACATTAGGGCGTTCTTGGTCCATCCAGAGGTGGAGAAATGGCTACCTGAGGCTGACGTGTTGAAGGGGGAAGACTGGAGACTTTTGGCAGAAGTCAAAGCATATTCTTGAGCCATTCTACCTGCAAACTATGAGAACGCAGGGCTGGGGCAGCGAGGGAGGCAATGGACGGCTTTGGGAGGTGATGACAGGCATGGAATACCTGCTGGAACACCTGGAGGATCGGAAGTTGTTCTATCAGGCTGCCCCAGAGGAGACAGTAGAAGAGAATACTAGCTCGCAAGTCGAGCTAGTCCGAGGGCGACCAGACCGAAACCGGCAGCTTCCTGCTAGGTTTAGGGACTGCGAGGTGGAGATGCATCCGCGAAGGTCAATGGAAGGCTCCTTGCCATTTCGTGGGTCGGGACAGTGTGATGATGGATCAGGCAAACCATCGGGGTCATCGGGAGTTGACGACATGGGAAAGGATCACCGACGCTATATGAGACTCTCTATCATCAACGCCTGGCAGAAACTCAACGAATACTACACCAAGCTTGGTGAGTCGCCGTTGTTCGCCGCATCGATCATCCTGCATCCATCACTTGGCATGAGCTATTTGGAGGTGAACTGGGCGTCGGAAGAACAGCTTGTGTGGGTGAGAGATGCCAAAGTCGGGCTGTCTGACCACCTGGACCGCTGGTACCGCTACAACGGGCCGGTGGATGAGCAGCGGGGGGCAATCATGGAGGCTACGGCATCTTTAAGTGTGCCGCAGAAAACGCCGGTAGACAGTGCGTTCAAGCGGTGGGTGAAGAGCAGGACAGCGAAGACTACGGCGATGGGAAGTGAGCTTGAACGGTATCTGCGGCTAGAGCCTCAAGAGACTGAGGATCCAATCGAGTGGTGGATGGCTCACCAGGGGCAATTCCCGATGGTCAGCCGGTTGGCTCTGGATATACTCGCGATACCGGCGATGGCAACTGATTGTGAGAGGTCATTTAGTCTAGCCAAGTTATCGTTGACGTCACAGAGGCTTTCGATGACGACGGAAACATTGGAGAAGCTGCAATGCCTCAAGAACTGGGTCAGGCATGGCGCAGTAAAGCTGGGGGCGACAGCAGGTGGGGAAGATGAGGTCCAAATATTTCAAACAACAAATCCAGCGTTGAGGTCTGTCAAATATCTCAAATATGACTCCGGATTTGATTTGTTTGATTTGAGGGCAGCGCTGATGATGGCCTCGTTGGTTGGTGTTTTGTCGTATGCTAGTGTTTTGGCGTGTGTGTGGGCGGACTCCTTAACAGCAATTGCCAAGGAGTGTGGATGTAGGAGGGCTGTTGTTTGCTTAATAATAGTAAGACCTTATACCCTTTTAAGACTAGTCATGTGAGTTGAGACTTGCAAGTCAACCCAATTCAGGGGCCAAATTTACAAGCCAAATCGGCCTCTTAGCCAATCAATCCAACGCCCCTAAAAAGTGGAGTTGAGTTGTGTCGCACTTTTGTGTGCTAAAGGCCTGAAAGTCAGGTCATAAAGAATGAGCAGCGGCAGTAAGTTGATTGATTCTAGCTTCTGTGTGGGGTATTTCATCCCACACATTTCACTTAAAGCACCCAGCTTGATGACTAAGGGCTGTTGATCCTGAGGCTCGTTGAGACCATGCTCAGCCTGCGACAAGTTGAGTTGTCGGGGGCGTTGAAGGTCAGGGTGCCAAAGAGCCGGTGCTTATGTACTACTACATTACGCTAATTGCATACTAACTTGGCTGTGACCCGAGTCATCAGCCGGAATGCATCTAGACCCTTCGTCTGACTCTGTGGATTGATCCACTTCTGACGCCCTTTGTGTTAAATTGAGCTCGGCACAGCCTCTTCCTTTGTAGAGAAACAAGACTCTTATGGCCCTCAATCTCGATGCTCGATTACATATGTGATATTGTGCTCTGTGCAACACTTGATCTCGACTGCCCATCCGTGCGTGTAATAGACAGAAGAGGAGCATGGCCGGCGAAACCTCGGACCCATGTAACCTGGGAGACGGGAGTGGGGCAAAGCTAGCAAAACCAACCGCGGGACGGTCAGCAACATCATCAACCACGCAATCAACGTCACGCTTGTTCAAGCCCTCAAAAACTACACAACATACTCATTTTTGGCAGTGAAAATGGATCTGCTACCTGCGCTAGTTCCTCCGTGTCCCGATGGCCCCTATGCAGCCCAAGTCATTGCTTTTCGGCACCCGGCCTACTCTCGATTCGAGCGCGAGCTGCTACGCTTCAACTCGGTAGACGGACCGGCGAAAGACGGCCTCGATTATGATTTCGCTCTTATCTGCTGCGGTATTGTTACTGGCAATACCTGGGAGACTGGGTGGTTCGCGACCGGAGAGGCCAATGGGCAATACTCGCGTGTGGAGAGGCCGACCGACGGCTTGTTGAGAGGCCATACTTACTACTATTTTGTAGGCGACCATGAACCGACTCGTACGGTCTGAGCTTCCCCGCATCCGGAGTTCTTGGCTGAATGATGCTTAGATAGATATCCTGTTATTCCGTCGTTCCACCATTGGCGATTCCCGCACGGCGAACTTCCTGAGCTCTGGGCCCGCCTCGAGATACCTCCTGGCCCCCAAACTCAAGCTACTCGGCGGGATGAAGCAGTACTTACCCGAGACGTCACATGCCGCATAACGGCGCACAAAGGAGCCCGTGAGGTGGCCCATCTCGTGCCGCTATCAGAGGGATACTGGTTCATTCGCAACGGAATGCGTCGGTGAGTAGAAGGCGCGCCTGGCATTTGTCGTGATATCTGAGCTCACCTCCCTCTAGATACTGCCTTGATCAGCTAAACAGTATTTCTACGTATGACACAAACAATATGCTGCTTCTGCGGAGGGACCTCCACTTTCTATTTGATCATCACCGCTTCGTTTTTGCCACCAAAAGAAATCGATCAGATGCAGTGCAACTTGTACTACACGTGCTGAACCACGAGAGAGCTGACGAACTCGTGAACCTTTACCACAACCGGCTTACCCAAGCGCTTTGTGGTGTCTCGGTTGAATTTATCTTTGCGCGTCTTGCTTGGACATTATTTACGTCGACATACTTCCCGGCCTTTGACGGCATGGCTAGAATGGCTGTCCAGCTCTTTAATCCGGAGAAGGATGAAGTACAGAATGATGATCTTTACCAGCAAGATATCCGCAGTAGGATGAAACTTTTTAAAGCTTACTCACGTAGCCAGAGCAGGAGTAACAGCCCTATGAAGCGGGCCCGCGACGAGACCGTTGAGGATGAGGAAATGTCTGAATGGAATCTGGATCCGGACGGCGATGGCTGGCCCACCTTATTAACTGAAGAGTCGCCTCGCGGACGATGTCGTGAGCGCAGCTGGGACACACATGAACAAGAGTCATTACCTGAGCTTGTCGGGTCGACGGCCTCGCCAATAGGAGCTACGTCCTCGCCGCGTTCCATACATCCGTCAGAAAATCTATCGGGAGGTAAAGGACCTGCGGTTGTGGACCCAGAGTCAACGGAAGTGATTTGTGCGAAGGCTGCTGAGATAGAAAGATCAGCCGGACCAGTGGGTGTAGACCCCGGCTGGCAATTACAGAAGTAAATCACTGATCTTTGCTGCCTGTTGGGTAATAATAAATGTAGTTCAAAACAGTTGCATATAAAATTCGGTGAGACACTCACCAGAATAACGAAGTCAAAACTTCGCTATAACTTACCAGAAGCAGAAGCAGCAGTAGTAGACGCTCTCTCGTTACCATCCCTCCGAGGAGGATGTTGGTTTTATGGCGCAAGGTTGCCGAGTGAAGATACTGGTCGATCTTGATTCTTAGTTTCGAGGCGAGAGTTTTTCTCGGGTTTGTATATCTAAATGATCCTAGCTAGGACATTCGGACCTCTAGAGTGAATCGTGATGGAGAAGGTGATCCTTGGATTCTCAACCATTGGGTCGAAACTTGGTCTTGCACAGCCATGGACCAAAAAGGCCGGCGTTGCGTGGGCTCGCCAAAGGCGCGGTCACATAACGATAAAGAGCCTAAGAGCCGCCTCTGTGTTGATTTTTCGATTTCCTGATTGTGAATTGCATGCCAACGCACGCCTCTCATCCAGCCGCATTATGGATCATGGTACGCAGACCAACAGACGATTCCTACGGAGTGTCGTAACTGACCTCTATCCAGGTCAGAGTAGCAACGAAGCCGCAGCCGAAACTGCCAATGTGTCCTCTTGGCTCGGGTCAAATGGCTCGACGACCCTAGCGGGTAACAAACGCTCCAGAACAGACAGTCTAACAAACCCTGCCATCAATGGATCCCCCAGCAATAATTCCGAGGCAACCTACGCGAACCGCTCGGCCCCAGAAGACGAACTAGTAGAGTCTTCTTCAAACGAAAACGACAGTGACTCTGATGATCGAGCTTCCGCCTCTCAAGAATATAGCCTACCCCAGGACCACGTGTTTCAAGCTCAAAGACCTGATCTAGAGCAGTTCTCAAAGGAGAAGTTCGAAACCTGGCGCAGTCGTGCAAGATACATTGCGCCGCCAGATGATAGATTGCCACCTCACAAACGCCTCAAGACATCAAAGTGCCGAGAAAGCTCGACCACGCTGGAAGAAGAGCAAGATGACAGCGACGGAGAATTCGATGTGATCTATCATGCAGATAGTCCAAAGGGGTTCTTCCACCTTGCCTGCCCCTTCTACGTCAACGATCCTGAGAAGTATCAACAATGCCTCTTGCTACACGATCTACAGTCAATTGAGGAAGTCATTGGCCATATCAAGCGGAGTCACGCTAAGCCCCCTTACTGTCCCAGGTGCTCCGCTACTTTCGACACGGCCATTGCACGCGATGACCATATGTTGGAGGGTAAATGCGAGCTGCAGGACATGATACCCATCGACGGGGTTAACTTGGAACAAGCAGTCTGTTTGAAAAAACGGGATAAGTATTATCGCGGTCAAAAGAAACGTTGGCTCCGTATCTGGTATATCGTCTTCCCCGGTTTGGACCTGCCTCGATCCCCATAACGAAACCAGGGCTGCGGGCTTGCAGCATCCATGGCCCACGATTTTTGGAATTTCGAGGGACAGCAATGCGTCTCCGAGTTTCTCGAAAGTCGCGATCTGTTAAGAAAGGGCGAGGAAAGAGATTACAATGCGTTGCGCAAGCTTGCTCTGGAGGATTTGTTGAAAGGTATCGCTGCGGGGGAAGAATCTGCATAGAGCCCTATGTATATAAATGAGCCTCAGCTGTTGTAGGACGAAAGATAGATCTATTGGGTATTTTCCGTTCTGCGGTCAATGATCATAGCGTCCGCGATAGCCGCATTTCCTGTCGCAAGTCAAGAAGTATTGCAGAGATTCGCATCCGTGACTGTAATGACCGTTATTGAAATGGTAGTAAAGTGTTTGCCGATGTTTATATCCCGATCATCCGTCCCTCGATTGTCGTTTTCCCCATCCTAGCACCACCAAATAGCCGGGACCTTCACCTGTTCGACTGCCACGGTGCTCATGATGCCTTTCCGATAGAAGCTTCACCGACCACGTCGCTTATCTGACCTCAATCTCGATGCAGCTCCTCGTCTTTACGAGGCATCGCCAGAAACGATCCTTACCGAGACCGCCGTAGCCGGGGGCGCGCGAAGTTTTGTCGCCGTGTTCTGACACGTGGTGCACTGAACTGCGCCTCTTGTCCCCTTCTAAATCGACGCTTAGATCCTGTGCTATGAAATGTACCCTTGGCGAACCTGGCTCGCTCGAAGCGACTTATACATCAATCCTGCAGCCCAAACGCCGATTCGGATCTCTTCGCTCTCTGCAGTCTCTCTACCGTCATTAGTGTGAAGCTCACCTCACTCGTCACTGCCTTATTCCTCATGGCCCTTTCTTCCGCCACGTTTGAGTCCGCTCGCCGTATGACGGAGTCATCCGCAGAAGGCAGTATCCTCTTCGGAGACCATGGGCTTGTATACCTTTCTAGATGAATCTCAGAATATGGCTCCGAATTCGGTGTTCAGATAAAAAAGAAAGTGACAGGTCTAGATTCAACTCTATTGACGGTGAGAAAGCTGTTGGCTGTTCTGCATGGCCGAAGGATCTGATGGTGCGTTCTGGCGCTCTCTGCAAGTGAGACATCTCGTCGTCAACTCGTTCCCGTCTCCATGACCGACGGAATGAGTGAGAGCCTTGGTTTACTTCAGTCGATTGTAAGTAGGGGTACGGGACGTAGGTTCGAGGCGATAAGCTGGGGGGCCCTTGCCATCGAAAGGAAGCTGCGGTCGTGACGGAGGCGCTGGAGGCCCGACGTCAATGGTGACTATGATCTTGCTGCGCAGTGCCAGTCAATGAAGGTTCGTTCGTTCGTTCTGCTACTTCATGGGCATAGACAAGCCTATTCGAGATATCAGGTCACAACCATCCGCGTCAATGAGCTCACCATTATCAGAGTAATTCCGACGTCTCGACACACCCGTAGTGGGCCGTGGCAGGTTTACAGGGGCACCTATCCTATCGATGGCGTCAGTTTACCACAGAGTCTCAGCACAATAATAATCAGGATGGGGCATATTCGGAACACATGAGGTGAGGTAGCAATGTGCCCTAGATGCCGCGATACCAATCAGGTCAGGACACGAGCAACTCAGCAGAGGGTCTCATGCACAGTGGCTTTCCCACGAGATTAGTATCTAGGTGACAAGCTTTTATAGGGATTAAGACATCAAAATAGCATCTAGAGGCAACTCGCCTGTGTTGCATGCACGCATACATCGTAAAAAAACATAGGGTGAAGATCTGGGGTGTTGAGGGCTATACGAATGCAGAATTAGGCGCACTATAGCGAACCGTGCGGTTCGTTCGATATCTTTCAACCAGAGAAGTAGATGTAGAAACTAAAGTTAAAAATCTGGGTCAAGTATTAGGGTTAAGTTTCGATTTTTGGTGTGGAAGCTGGCCCTCGATGGAATAACCTACAGGGTAGATAGATGACAAGTTCTAACTCGGTTAACTCTTTACCGAAACGCGCTACATGGAGTGTAGAGTCTGATGTTGCCTTTTGCTGTTGGATGTTTTCGGAGGCCTCGGGTCAGCCCGCGCCGACCTTGCCATATCTCAGGTCCATGTCCACCCCGATTGACCGATTTAGCAGC
The DNA here is from genome assembly GCA_012931995.1 of Fusarium albosuccineum. NCBI lineage: Eukaryota > Fungi > Ascomycota > Sordariomycetes > Hypocreales > Nectriaceae > Fusarium > Fusarium albosuccineum. Next base: position 10,658 of record JAADYS010000886.1, on the reverse strand, counting down.
ACAGTCGTCGTCGTCGTCTAGTGCACGGACAAACCTCATCTGCTATCAACTGTCGAAAGGGCACGACACGCACCGTCTCGGATAAAAAGCGAGCCGGTTCCAGATTGCCGACCGAGTTGTGGGACTTGTCGACGCTACTTGATGTGGACTAAGGGATGGTGGTTGCCTCGCGAAGTTCGGTCCACCGGCTCGCTTGATATCCGCGGATGTTGGTTCGGAAAGTCAACAAACACAAACGCCACAGCAGAGGTTGACTGACGGCTAGGAGGCAAGCAACAGGTCCTCAACAACCAATCAAACTAAGACGAGATGGGCGAATAGGACACGATGGAGCTGGCAACTGTCTCTTTCGCAACACTATATCTATTTTGGGTTTACCATCAACATTCTCGCAACCAGTTTCCACTCATTGCTCCTTGTGCTGTACGTGACCCACCTCGGCTGTCAAACCACGATGTCGAGGGTGAGAAGGGCGTGGAGAATGGCTGGGACAGCGCTGTTAGTGAAAAGGACGACGCATGAGCGACAGGACCTCAATGTCGAATGTCGATCTCTTTGCGGCGTAGTTGACGACAAGTGATATCCTCAAGGAGCTTGTGATAACCCCCTCATGATCTCTTCTAGCATACCTAAGACTCACTCAGATCGACATAGCCTTGCCTACCCAGACATTTGGCGGTATCACTAGGAGAAGGCGAGTTACCTAGCACGCTGACACGGTGTCCCCCCACAGAGCAAAAACTGCGGCATCGGCAAGGTCGATGTCAAACCTGCCAAGGCTCCCTAGCGGATGGAGTACTGCACGGCTTCCTGATGCGTAATCTGACCCAGTGACGATTGGCGCGGCCGCGTGCAAAGTACAGTGAGGGACCTGCAGTCACTGTCTAGTTTGCCCCTTTTCATGTGCACCTAGTTATTGTTCTCTGCCAAACCAAGTCTGGGCGGCCAGGCTTTCCGGAAGCCACCCCCGCCAGTCTCATTCAATGACAGGCAAAGTGGATGGGTGCGGAGTAAGACGGTGGAAAGGACCTAAATGTATCGCCTCCTCGGCCTAGCAAAGCTCGACTTGTTGGGAGGGAAAAATTGAAAGAGGAAAAGAGACAAATTTTCATCCAAGGGACGAAATTCTAAATTAGAGTTAGTAAGGACGGAGCAAACTTGTGAACTCTTTTTTACCGCGTCGTTTCTTCAAAAGAATCGGCGAGTTGATGGCTACCCTCGAGTCACTTTCCGGTAGGAGACGCCTGATTGTTGAGAGCAAAGAGCGGCTCTTCAATAGGCTTCTGCCTTCCTAGGATCTTTAAATCATCTTCTTTCCATTATTCATGACATCGACGATTTGCATATGACATGTCGAACCCATGCGGAGCCCCGTTCCCCATGCTCATACTCCGGTACAGCGGCGGCCGCATTCTGACGAGTCTGGGACTACCATCTTCCATCTCGTCTGGTAGTAGCAATTCCTCAGAGCCTTGGCATGATGGCACCAGCACGGCATCTAGGACATTATAGGCCGGCTCCTGCGAAGCCGGAGGTGTGTCGGGCAGCACGTCACACGGGCGGCTCTCATCTGCAGTCTGAAAGGGATATTTCGGAAGGCCAGGAAACTCGAGGGCAGGGTCAAAAGACAACAGCATGATGGGCCTCAACTGGCCTGAGGCCATATGGGTCGGGGAATAGATGAGAATTCGCTCATCCATCGCCCACTCGATGCCTCTGAGCGGCTGAACGGGGTTGGTGATGTCGTGGAGCTGAGCCAAGGCGGCAGTGCTGGATAGTCGCGGCCTGGGGTCTCGTGGCCAGAGCCGAACCGTCTTCTTCCTTGAGCGTTGGGCCGAGATGGACTGATCATCAGGTTCCTGCCGGGCAGCATATGTCTTTGGTCGCACCCTGAGTTGCAACAATGGCTCTGGGGTGTAAGCTTCGCAGACGAGATCGACGAATGAGTCGCAGGATGGGTTATAAGACCGGATAAAGCACTCCTGAAGTGTGTATATTATGACGTCGGTCGGGTCATCGCCGACATGGATGCTCTCGCTGGGCCGGTCCTCGAAATACTTCTCGCTGTCCCATTCAGACTCGGTGGGTGAGTTTTGGGTAGAGTTTGGCGGCGTAGGGAGAGACTGCTGCTCGCTATCAGCATTCTCAAACCGGAGCTCCTTTTTATAGCATGTCCGTTGGCTCCCCGAGTTCCCTGTGGACCACTCTCTCCTGGTCTCGACGATGAACAGCTTTCCCGTCTCTTCACATTCACTGAGTTGGAGCGAGGTCCATCGCTCATCCACCTGGCCCTCTGAATCGTGTCGTCGCCAGAGATGGCGCATCGGGGGCCTCTCCCAGCTCTGGTGAGTTGCCTGGCCCACCGGAAACCGCAGAACCTGGTAGAAGCAGTTCGGAATTCCGAGATCGGTCTGCGTCTTCATGGTATTCGACAAGCAATAGAAGTAGCCATCGATGATTTCAAAGCAAATGTCAGATCCGAGGTTGGATTCGTCAAAATCCCAAAGAATAAGCTGCGCATCTGACCACTCGTGGGTCGCGAGATCGAGGCGCTGCAAGCCCCATCTGTAAGATCCGTCGATTCTAGCGTGAGATTTGGTTCCGCAAAAGAGGTAGTCTCTATCGTTTCGGACGAAGATTTGGCGTTCTGCGCATAACCTCTTGATGGCAAACCACGGCTCGTTTCCCCTCAGCTCAAAGACGACCAGCCAGCTGCTTTTGTACCCCTCGAGAGCCTGTGTGGCTCTGCAGGACACAATCCCCTCGGCACAGTATAGGGGCTCAAACGTGTACGGCAGAAGCGGATCAAAGTCTGGGAGAGTCAACCGCAGAAGCTGCGGGACGTTGACCGTCGACTCGGCCGTGGGCGTCCGGTGAAGATTGAGGACGCGTAGATGCTCGTTATTGACCGTGTAGCACAGTGACCCCTTTGTATAGATGAGACACTCCGCCATAGCCACAATCGCCACGGTCCATGGCTCGGCTCGGCGCACCGCGATTCGCCGCTTGGCGAGTCGTCTGAAAGCCCTTGCGTAGTCCCCCGTTGTGCGTGCCTCTCTAGCCTCAGCTGACCCTCCAGCTTTCTAATCAGCTGTCGTCAGCGGGCTCTGCGACCTGGAGGAGCGATTGGAGATGACAGACCATGAGTGAGAGGCGACACATGCGCTTGTCGAAGAGGATATAGCTCAGGCATCGACTGCTTGAACCGAGATGGAAGATGCTCTCGACGTCAAGCTGCTCAAGCAGAAGGGCGACAATCTCAGCTGGCAGACGGAGGATACTCATGGCGATGCCGAGGGGTCCTAAGAAAGGCGGCGGATGATCGTTCGGGGAAATTCGACATCTGGATAAAGTATAACATTGCTCAAGGCTACAGTGCCCATTAATACCCGTTTTGAGACGCAGAGCTTGGCACGAAGCAGAGCAGAGCCTCATCGGTGGGGGTGTTCCCGCACAGCATGGCGGGGATCCTTGCTATTTGCGGCTCGAGGTCCGGCTGCGGCTCTTGCGGTGCTGGGGCTGGGCCCAAAACTCCACGAGTGCGCTTGCACCGTTGCTCTCGACAGTCTTCTCGTTTGACATGTCTAAACAATGGGAGGCTTTCCGACAAATTACTCGGATTAATGGTTGATGGGTGATATTGTACGTAAATCGTAGATCGTATAGGGGATGCTCTCGAAGGCCTGAGCAGAGACTGTCGTAGAAGCACGCGTATCGACAACAGACAGATCGGGTGACGAAGCCCAGTCCCACGGTCACACCAAGCGGCAATTGGTGCTATCGAGGTCCTCTCCCACCTGACCACAGTGTACGCGCGTGTATTAGAGAGTGATGTTGACTTTGGGAGACCCGAAATTACCGAACACGACGGTGAGATGTCGAATCGGCCAAGAAGCTTGAGCCCAGGAGCATGGATATTTCAGTCGCTGGAAGCAATGTTGAGTTTGTTGCGACAGCTTCTTTTGCCATTCTTTAATGACCAAGTACTCACAACCACATGAGAAGGCGAGAGCGTTACCCCGTGTGGGAGCCCAGAGTCGTGCCAGCTGCATGATCCAGCAGAGCCGCATGTGGGGTTCAACCTAGCTCACCACCCAGACATCCACCAATCAAAGTCGAATGGCAAAGTAACGCGGCAGTAACGGCTACGCGAGTTTCAGGGCCAGGACTTGGTCTAACTGAGGGGTCAGCGAAGCACCTCTACTACATGATAGGGAACAGCCATGAAGAAGTCTGCTCTGGGGCGGCACTAGCTCGTATTGTTCAGCCGGCTGATGACGACTCCTGGCGGGGGCGCCGGTGCTGATGTTATGTTGTGAACGTTCTGGGATTCTGGCGGGGCGCGTCGCAAGATAAGCTACGTACTGTCGTGACGCAGTATGACCGTACCTCGGTATCTAAGATAGCGTACCTTGCGTTTTTGCTTTGGTTGAGTGGTCAAATCCGTCGCGACAGTTACGATGTAGGACTAGTCTCGAACTACGGGCTCCTTGTCCCAGATTCAGAAGAGACTAAAGGGGGGCATCCGGAACCGCCTAGTGGGTCCAAAAATTCACCGGACTGGCTTACACCAAATCGCACCCATTTTTGGTGGTGAGCAGTCCGGTGTTTTTCTGGAACCACAGGACCGCCTCCCCAAGATTTGCATTAGCGGGGAACGGCACTAGCGCTTAACCGAGTAGAGCAAAGATACGCCAAGGTGTCCAAGCACCATCACGTATTTGCGTACCTACATGTACCTATCGGTGAGTGTTTCACTTTGGAATTCCCGCTATCTGCAGAATCGTCGGGGGCTGGGATTTAGCGCAAGCACGCTTGACTGATACTCAACCCCCTTCAGCAAACATGGTTCATGTTGGGTCGAAAAGTTTTTTCTTCTCCCATCCTTGCCTTTTGCTTCTACTCCCTGTTCTTACTTCCACGCTATTCATAGGAATCATCATTTCACGCCCAAGGCGCCGCCACTTTCCTATCATTACATCCAGATAAAAATTTCACCAACTACGATATCGTACATTTTGTCTATGGTGTCGCTCGACGTGTAGTACTTTGTCCTTGTTTTGCTATTCCTAACCTGCCCCCCTCTTCCGAACGAAGCTCTTTGATCCTTCTTCCTTATTTCTTATTCCTTCGCTTCCACAGTGTCCCCGGCCTAGACTTACAATCCCACCAACCAATCTCAGCGCGGCATCCCTCCATCCTCGCGTTCCTCAGGAGCATCATGGAGAGTTTCTCCTATCCCCTGGGTCTCCCCCAAGGCTCCGACGACTCGAATTGTTACCCGACTCTTCTCCAAGATCCATGGTCGACGCCTCATTGTCTCAATATGGCATGGATTTCAGGCAACTCGATCATGTCCGTCCCAGGCTTACCTGTTGCCGGTCACCAATCGACAGTATCGCAGCTTCCGATCGACCCTATTCTTGGCTCAATGGTCCTGAATCAAGGCCTACTCGGGATCCCCGTGGCCATGATGCCCCATACCACGACCATCGCGTCGCATGCACGCCCCGTCACGCCGTCACCCCCTACTGCTGATGGCCAAGAGCCTCTTCTCTTCTGCTCTCTGCTTCCAGACGACATCATGATCCAGCTTGGGGTCTTCCCATCTCACGAGGGTAACTCGTTAATTCAGCACTATTCTATTCACCAGGAGAGCGAGCAACCCAACCATACCCCTGGCCCCCAAAGACAGCACGGTATGTTCCCCGGTGCAGCCGGCCGCCTCATCCCCCCTGATGTGAGCACGGGTTCCAGTAGGACAGCTGTTCTGACCAAACATCCAGACCGCATGATTTCTTGCCCCCAGTGCTTCCTGTCCTTCAAGCAACTTAGAGACCTAGAGCGCCACAAATTGACACGTGAGTTAATGCACTAGATTTATATCTATGCGGTAACCACTAACGTCCACTTGAAAGATACTGGTGAGCGCCCTCATAAGTGTAAGGGGTGCCAGAAAGCGTTTGCTCGACTGGACAACCTACATCGTCACGCCCGAGGATGTTCCTATGTTGCAAGCCTCGCCACGGACCAGAGTCAGCCCTCTCAGTATAACGCCAACGGGTGCAATACGGACAATCCGGCCGCATGTGATTCCCAATCGGGTGATGCTGAGGCCCATCTACATGCCAGAAAGCCGCTAGACATTACACCTCAGTCGAAGACCTCTTCGTCCTACACAGCCAGCTATTTAAATCAGCCCATCGAATTTAAGAGGGTAGATGGCAGATACCACTGCCCCGCCCCTGGATGTCGCTCGCACTATGCGGATAGACTGGGGTTAGAGCGCCACTATCCGCGACGTAGGTCAAAATCAGTTATTAGCATTAAAAGTGGCGGCTGACATGGGTTGTTAAGAGTGACCTTCGCACGTTCCGAGGTATGCCCGGAACGCAGCCCCGTTGTTGGGCTGAGCGCTGGACAAGGCTGCTGGTATCACGATGTCTGATTTTCTTAGGTGCCTCATTGGATATGTATTGTCCTCGTTCTCTGCATTCACCGCTAGTCCAAGTCCCAAATACATTCTTATACCGGTGTCCAGCTGGAGTGTTACTTTTGTAACGATTCCATACCCTATTACCTAAAACACACAACGTGACAGCTGGTTTCGGTTGGCAAACAAGCTGGCAAGTGACAAGCCAAGCCAGTCATCACCGAGGCCGGCCTCAGAAACTCTCTTCCTCTCGAAAATGGCACTTTTCCCCCACACTTCTACAGAAACTTATCGTGAAACCAGCTTGTAGCCGAATGATTATCACTTGGGAGAAGTTACGCCATACTCGCAAGACCGCCTTGTCGGCAGGTTTGATGCTCGTCAGGGCTCTTGTCGTAAGCCTCTCGTCTGACGAAGCCGCCGTAGCTGCCGAAGCAGCTATAGCGGCGCGCAGCTCGCAAAGCGTTGAGGTCAACTCTGTTTTGTGAGACCTAGCTGCGCGATAGCTGCGAAAGTGGCCTGCAAATTTTTGACCTTGCTCTAACGCGGCGCTAATAGCAGCCGCTAAGGAAAGGTTGTTATAGGAGAGATTTGTGCAGAGGTTCAGCACAGAGAAGCAGACAGGGCTGGAGGCTTTCACTTCCCCAACGCCCTTCATGAACCATCCGTCCCCGATCCCACGGGCTTTACAGTGTTGAGGCTGTATCGGGAGGAGCTCGTCAAGCCGGCAGACCCAAGGCTCGGGAGGACGTGGACAGCCCGTTTGCAGAACGGGATTCGGGGCCACTTCTCGAGCTTTCCGCTGGATGCCGGCCATCCTGGGCACCAGCCCGCCTGGTGTAGGGCACGAGCCCCCCTCGACGACTGGCTTCTCCTCCACAGAAGAATTCAATAGTGTCGCACGGTCAGCCAATGGGGCCTCGCCTCCGGAACGGAGCGATACACCAGTCACCGACTTGTTGCGCATCCCACCTTCGCTATCGCTAAGGTTCATGGAATTTCTCCGCAGCATAGTCTCTGTGACTAACGGAAATGTGGCTGGGGTACAGCACAACGGGACGTACATTCAAGGGTTAGTATCGCCTATCGGTAGCTAGAGAGTCAGGTTATTAACAACGTCGGGTTCTCAACGATTAGTCCCACATCATCATCCAATTTGCAGCCTTTTTGGAAGCAGAGCAACGGAATGGACAATCATCCGTGGAAGCCGTCCGATAGTTCTCCATCGGCACGCGAGACCCACTACAGACACTCGTCGGGTAGCATGTGTCCGGCTGAAAAGTTCAAGAAGGAGACAGCCTTTTTGCAACAACTGCAAAATTCTGGTTTTGCGTGGCAAAGCATATTCATGCTCACGCAAAACACAAGTGTCTCTCGACACGACGTAAGAAGCTCCTACCCACCACGAGTAAACATAACTAATACATCGAATAGTTTGTTTTCGCTTATTCTCCGCATTCGGTCGTCGCCGGACCTGCATTTACGCCACGAATGAGAGATGCAAGTTTACATAATCCCAAGACGATGTAATCCTATGTTCACGACTAATCTTCGATTATGACTGACAGGTCCGCCTACGACAGAGCCACCAGGTTCTATACCTCACTTCCGTAAATGGATGGGTGAGGATCAACATTACAGGGCTAGATTGTGTCCGGATGGGAAGTTTCGAAACCTGTGATGAACTGCCCGCTGGTGGAGAGTACGACATCAGCGATGTCCATCAGACTAAGTGGACCATGTGGCAGGATGGGCCCGTAGTCATGGCGTTCAAGAAAGGTTCTTCTTTCGAGAAGCACTTCAACAAGACGAGGGCCTTGACGACCAATTCGTTGCAAGAAATGAGCTCTGACAAGGATGGATGTTTTGACCTGTCAATTGCAGGGGAGATCTCATCCTCGTCGCGTAGCCTTCCTTCCACGGAGGCCTAGTATCGAGAAGGAAAGGACACAGCGGAGGGCTTTCCAAACTCAATGCTCGTGGTCGCGGAAGACTTGCTGGAAGAACAACAAACCAACGCTCTTGTCCGCAGGTGATGCGCCAAACTATACAGGGTGACCAGAGATCGTTGCGTAAGGGACACAGGGTATGCAGGAGGCCGGGATTTCAAAACGCGGCCCAGGAATAGGGTGACGGGAGAGTTTTTGAAGCAGAAAGCTTGCTATAGTTGTTCTTGCTGGTGTTGTATGTTGCGATAGCTCACGTGCGTTGGAATTTGTTGCCAGGCTCGGGCAACGTTTCATCCCGTATCCTTTCCCCCCTCCCCCTTCTCATATTCAACCGTTACTATCGTTCCATCGGTTCCTCTAGGGATACCATAATCGTGCCGCTGATTTGTTGCGTGAGAGGTCGCTTCGCCTCCAAAAGTCGTTCAAGATGACAGTCTACCGGAAGGTGGGTGGTAAAATAAGGCGATGAGTGAAGATGGAGCCCGAGGCAGAGCCAGCCGATCGGATTTCTTCCGACGGCAGAACCCTATCTTTCCATCGACGTAGTGAGTAAATTTGAAGCGTATCAGGGCCACCGGGAGGCTTTGCACTAGCAAGTGTTTAGGGGCAGGTCTACGAGGCAAACGCCGATCCAATCTCTGCAGTTCTCTATCTTTGTTTCGGGATGTGCGCGACCGAACGCCTCTGGAGTCACTCTTATGCGTACACACAAATGCACTTTCTTAGAGAGAGAAGAGAGACTTCCTATTCCAGTTCAGGGTATCAGCAATCATGGCCTGCAAACAGGTCTCTGTAGACGATACCATGATACGGTCTAATAGCGATAACCTTGACAATCTTGGCTCATCGCATCAAGTCAACCGCCAGTCAAAGAGAAACACACTTCCGAAGACAAACACACAAGCAACCTGTGGTCCTCGTACAATAATATGAATCTGAAGCTGCTCGCTGACGTGCGTCACACGTATCGCAGCGCGCTGAGGGAACAGCAATGTGAGGGCATGGGGGAGTGGGATGGAGACCAGAGCGGGATCAACAATTCCGACCTCGAGAGCCGTGGTGGTGCAAGCCTGCCGTTTACAACAATACATTGACTCAATCAGATGTTGAAGACCACTATGACAACCTGCGCGACTTATACCATCTGCCTCTTCAACATCAAACCATGATGCCGGGGATTGAGAGGGTGCGAAGAATACTGAGACAGCGCTGAGGGCATAGAAGAATGACATATTAACGACAACAATGAATACCAGTCGCCCAGATTCTGTGGGGAATACAGACGCATTCCATTCATCGTTTGATAACGAGGGATGGAGATAGCAACAAGAGGTGACAGAAGAAGTCTAGACATGCGTTCAGTCCTGTACATCATCTGTGACTATTTGAGCAGTCGGGAAGCCTTGCGAAGCAACGAAAACGCTGTTCGACAACTCAGGCGTGGTTTACTAGTCACTGCTACCACACTTGCGTGCCCACTTCGCTGATTCAAGTTTTATCCTCAACCATGTCATGCTCAACACCGGACTGTGGTATCACAAGACTCCCTCAGTTAGTCTTCCAACCCTAAACACAGCGCCATCTGGGAATGACCAACGTGAAAGAGCCCAAGTACAGAAAACGTAATTGATATCGCGTTACCTTAAGGTTTCGCGTCCGTGTCCTGAAACTTGCCAACATCTTTTACTGGTTGGGCGCTGACCGTGAGGTTCGCTTTGAAACCTCGTACATCCGTGATGTCCACCGCGGCCGATACGGCTGACGTGCCATCGGTACCGGCTTCAGCAGTTGCCTCCTCATCCGCCTTCTTCTGAGCCTCCTCCTGCCTCTTCTCGGCCCCTTCGGCCTTACCCTGTGCGTGGAGATGAATCGATAACCTCGCTCGCTCGCTCGAGGCAGGGTTGAAATGCTTGTTGAAGAACTCAACAACCTCCGGTTTCGTCAGCTTCTTGACTTGCGCTGCGTCACGTCGGGCTGTGGCCAGTTAATATTCGTGTAACCATAGACATCATTGGATTTGACTTACCAAGCTCAAAGTCATAATACTCGCTCGTGATTTGAGTCCAGTGGCGAGTAGATTCTTGGTCCAAATTCCTGAGTTTCTCGAGTCTTCGGATAACCAAGCTACGCTTATGGCCCTCAAACTCAGCCTCGCTCATATTCTCCAATGTCTCCGCGTATCTCTTGAGGAAAGCCTCAATGCGAGCGTCGAGGAACTCGGGTGTCATCTCACTCTGGATGAGGAACCTGAAGCCATACGTCGTCGAAAAGGCCCG
>JAADYS010000884.1:0-16742 GCA_012931995.1 Fusarium albosuccineum | reverse complement strand
TTCTATATTAATAGCATTATAACCCAATGCTAATACAATTGCCTCTTTTTTTTTTTAACTTTAATACTACGTAGTGGCAAGGAGTCATACTAAGATGCACCATGAGAAATTATTACGCTCCTCGCCCCTATGAAACAAACATGCTTAACTCCACGATCCTCAACGACTCCACAAAATGGATCCATTCTTTGATCAGGCAGCATCTCACTATAGACTGCTGTGGATATAAAAGAAGCTCCTCTTGATATCTTACAGCTTGTTCCCACGGCCTCGTCGCTTAGATATCATCTTCACCTTTTCCCAATTCCAATTCACTTTCTCACCATGACTCAAAAAGATATCAAGAGAAAGAGGGTTGTTGTCATTGGAGCAACAGGTTTTCAGGTAAGGTCCCATGCAAACACCCTCACGACTAGAGTAATCGACACTAACAACGTGTGCGTATCTGCAGGAAGGATCTGTTGCTAGAGCACTCTCTCAAACCCCAGACAGATATGTTGTTCGTGGCTTGAGCCGCAACATATCTTCGTCAAAGGCGCAAGCGTTATCAAAGCTGGGCATGGAAATGCAACAAGCAGATCTCGATGACCCCCAAAGTCTTCGAGACGCATTCCAGGGTGCTCACATCATCTTCGCCATGACCGACTTTTGGCAAACCATGTCTGCTATGAGGGAGGAAGCTCAAGGTAGATCTATCATGGATATCGCTGCTGATTTACCTCAGCTTGAGCAACTCATCTGGGCAGATTTTCCCGATGCTAGGAAGATCTCGAATGGGCAGTATACCAATGTCTACCATTGGCAGAGCAAGGTAGCCATTACTGACTACATCCGGCTCGAGAAGCCAGATCTGTGGAAGAAGACAACCACCGTCCTCTTCCCGAACTACTTCGAGAATTGTCTCACAAATCCGGGCACGTACCTCCCTGTCAAGGTTTGTTTGTTCCGTGTAGTCGCGACTATTCATACTGAGAATACACTAACGTTTTGATGAAACCCAGCAAGTAGATGGAACTTACTTGAGGTCTTTTGTGTTGCCTCAGACTACTCTTCTTCCCAACGTGGCCATCTCCGATACGGGCAAGTTGGTACAGTACATTCTCGATCATCCCGATACCTGTCTAGAGAAGACGATCGCTTTCTACTCTGAAGCTATGTCTGAAGGACAGAAGATCAAGTCCATTGCATCTGGTAAGCATCTTCCACGCATATTCTTCATTATTAATACCCAAACACCAAAACCTGACTTGCCCAAGCCTACGATATTCAAATTCGTTACAAACAGATGTCTTCGGACGAGTTTCAGTCGATGCTCATGAAACAGAACATGGATGTCACGACTGCTTTAGATTTCACCGAGCAGCTGCTGATCTTCCGAGACTTTGGCATGATCTATGGCCGATCTGAATTCATTCAGGCTAACCAAGTAAGCCTACTCTATACGTCTTCAACACATTTAGCAGATGAACAATCTCTTCTAACATGCCGTGATTTCTACTACAGCTCCCTGGGCTCGATTTAATGACTTGGGAGGAGTTTATGGCCAACAATGACTTGCTGTCCTACATTGTGGCTAGTTAATGCCGGCATCGGCCAATATTTTGCTAGTTTAGGCGGTTTAGACGGATTGCTTAGACGAAGGGGGAATGCCCATAGTGGTGGTATTATACAAGTCTGCCTTGCCTTGGAAAGCAGTATGTAGTAACGAGATATAGAGACCTCTGCTAAAGGCATGGCACACATTTTGCCCCCTTCTGTTCGTGACCACCCTGTTATACTCTTTGCTGTGCCTTGCGCTCTATTTGCCCACTGGAAACATTAGAGGACTGTTTGGTGCCACGGCTCCGAAAAACTTCTGGTTTATGCTATGACTACCCCAATATGGAGTAGCTCTGAGATGGTCGCGATAAGTACCTCATACAATGGGGAGTTTCCATTTATTCTTCTTCCTTGGATAAGAATCGAAATGAATGACCTGCAACGCTACGCTACATAGCTGACGATCTGGGGAGATGATATGGTCAATGAAAAGTCTTAATCCCCTTTCCGCTTCATAGCCTACGAGAAATCTATCTAGACAAGACCAGCACAGTCGACGTCACATTTACCTTCGGTAGTGGAAACAAAGGTTGCGAATTACGCGCTGACTCAGCGGTAATCTCGAACCGATCGACACTCGGCCCACACTTCAATTCCGCCTTGACTTGCACTTACTAAGAGATGATTCCTAAACAATTCCCCAGATATCATATGCTTTGCTTATAAACACACTTACCCATGCTTAGTGGCTGCAAGCTTTCATTTCGGAACACTTGATCTGTCCGAGATGACGCCGCGTGAGGAGCAATGAGCGGACCTACAAGTCGCCAACACACCAAGGCATTTTGCCTTAGGGCCAAACACATGAAGCCGGTCTCACGGCGACCTTTGAATCACGCTGCAGAGAGTGGAGTACATATCGGCTCCAGTGTTGTCCGGAGTTCTTTAATTGATGATTCCATTAGACTCTTAGAGACTCTTCTCGGACTTAAATTCGGTATTTTCGGATATAAAAATATCCAGCTTGGCTCGGCGCTTATAATCTGTTCTTTTGAGGCGTTAAAATTTAACTGGCCGATTTAATTTCTAGACACAAAGCACATTTAGATCAACTCTGATTAGACATTCATCCACTTGTTCACGAATCCAAGGTCTCTTTAACGGCGTACTCCAGAAAAGTAAAACCCAGCTTACCCTATAGCTAGACTGGCATACCCTAGACCACACAGCACTTGGGCAGAAAGATTTTGAGTGGATAGCGATGGACTGACAGGAAGCAAAATAATTACAGGCAGGTTTTTGTTGTTTAGTGCTATTGCTACATGCGCGTCGAACCCAACCTGAACAGCAGTAAACCCTTTGCTATCTGACTTGTAACAATCTCTGTCAAACCAACGAATTTTGTACTTGACTGTTCTTCCAGCAGTGGGTGTCCAGCATTCTCTTGATGCCTTGCTTGGCGTTGCATACTTTCGAGAATCAACTCTTTGACATTAGGTTCGCGTACAGTTGTCCTAAAGAACAAAGAGTACACGGCTGTGAAATCCCAAGGGCGAAGTCTTTTCCACATGAGGTGCATAGCAGTTGGCCCAAGAGGGATAAAGTTGGGAAATGCGTAGTGGAAAAAGAAGACTTGGTGGTCTTTGTTATGATGAGAGCGACTGAGCCCAGACTATTCAATTTTATGAGTACTGAACTCTGAGACACACGTTCAAGATAAACTTACCAGGGATATGCCGATAGTATCACCAGTAAACTGAACCCAGGAATATTAGCATTGCAACGAGTGTAGTATCATTTGGAGTTTGCACATCCTCACAATATTGTTGTTCCAATGGAGGACTGAGCTTCCCGGGAAGTGGCCCCCAAGCTTGACCATGGTCACACCAGGGAGAATTTCCTGAGTCTCACCTCGGAAGAAGATTCTTCGATGCTCAGTATCCTTTCTGTTCAACCACTCCTGGTCATCATAAGCAAGATACACAGCACAATCGAATTCTCGTGCCCATTCCAAATGTGTGCTATAAAAATGGGGATGAGAAACGGCAATGGCAGCGAGACCGCCATGAGACTTGATAAAGTCAATGGTCTCTTGGTCTAGCAAGCTGATGCAGTCCCAAAGGACGTTGCCAGACTCGGTCTGGATAAAGACTGCCCGCTGCCCGATGGCCATCTGGGGAGTAGAAAAGATTGACCAGATTCGCTTGTCATTCTCGTCTTGTTTGAACTCATTCTTGTGTTTGGCCTGCAGTTCGTCGAGCGTAGTCCAAGACTGCCCAGAAGGTGGTACGAACTGCCGAGGCTCCTGTACGCTGTTAGTCGTTACAAATTCGTCTACCGAAGGGCTAACATACATTACACATGCGGCAGGTGGATGGACGGTCCACAAATGGGATGTCATATTGCGTACCGCAGGTAACACAAAGACATAGGTTCTTTGAACTTGCCATGACAACAATGTAAAAGATAATAGTATTTGTTAACTTGGTTTGTTTCTTCGCATTTGATGGAGTAAAAAGAAGCAGTGATTTCAAGAACCTTTATTGTTCAACGGCCTACTATGGCTGAATTTTTGATTATTAAATGATTACGTACTTTTCACACTCAGTTTACGGAAATGTCCAGGCCATCGCATCTCGAACTTCGTCATTGTGCGTGCCAAGATTGCGCTTGTCTGCTTTACTATTACTAAGCGGGAAATGAACGCCACTGATACAGATGTGGGGGGCAGCCATAAGCACTAACGTGCCCTACACGCACCGTCACCACAGCGGCACACCCAGACTTGCATCAACACATACGTTGTCGTGACAAGACAACGACCCAAGCGGCCAACGCAGAAATACAGGTAAGATAAACCGAAGTTTACGTGTTGAGTTTGTCTGGCGCCTTGTATGTTATATGGAACAATTATCAATTGAAGCCTCAATGTGTCTAGGATAGACCCGGAAAAATTCGAAGAAGATCGTGTAAATAGTAGTGCGAATAGGGGGATTGATAGCTGTTAGACAGCCTAAATACCAACGCAGCTACTAAGATACGTCTAGGATCAACCACCTTGCGCTAACCTTCAAGACACTCTCGAACCGCTGGATGTACTCTCCTTGTCTACTCACTCGCAGCTTTCTTAGCAGCAACCCACTCAGCCCAGACTTTCTCCACAGCTGGTCGCTCCCTCAGCTTCGACATCCAAGCAGTGTAGGCTTCAAATGCAGAAAAGTCAAAGTCTCCAGGATAACGCTCCTCGAAAATATAAGTCCATGTTACAAACATGAGATCGGCATAGGTGATGCGGTCGCCAACCAAGTAGCCGGTGCCATGCTTCTTCAAGTGCGCGTCCAGGACACCCGTAACACGGATTATTTCCTTTGTGTAGCGCTCAATGGCCGATGAAAGTTTTTCCTGGTGGAAAGTACGGAACCATACAAGCTGTCCAAAGTATGGCCCCTGGCCAGAGGATTGGAAATGCTCCCACGACCGAGCGATGTATTTCTCGGGAAACGACGAATAGTGTAGCTTGTTCGACTTATCGTAATGATCAATGATGTAAGATACAATCGCACCTGACTATTGTAAAATGTATTAGTCTAGTTGAATAAGTAAATGGAAGTTTGACCAACCTCGAAAAGAGTGATACCAGTATTGGGATCCTCAAGAGCAGGGGCCCGTCCGTTTGGGTTGAGAGACTCGAATGGCTCCTTTTTCATGTCTTCAAAGGAGACAAAGCGATGTTCGTATGGGATCTCAAGCTCCTCCAGGATGATGGCAACTTTCCAAGGGTTGCAACCAAACTGGTTAGAGTGGATGATCAATGGCTCAAAGGCAGGCATGGTTGGACGTGAGGACGAAGTAAAGATGTTAAGGGTATGCAGTGGAAAACTCTTGATAGATGGTCTATCTAACGATACGACTTACTGGGTGTTCTATTCAACTTATAACCCGTTGATTTTTAGATCATGTTGGAATACTTGCTTATTTGTAAAACTACCTCGCCGTCTGCATGCGTTCCCCTCGATCATAGAAACAGTTAACTCTTGATTACCAACGATGACTCAACGCTCTCTAATCGTCCCCAAGCATGGTGGCGTTCCTTCTGCTTACATGTGACTTACCGATCTAATCATGCCTGATTTTGAAGTCGACGTTTGTGTTGAACCGACCATGCCTTGGCTGGGCTTGGAGAATACGAAGTGGAACCTGGCTGACCTGAGCACGTCTTTCGTACCCCCCACCCCAACCATGAGAACTAAAAAGAGCTCTTGGCAGTTCCGGGTGCATCAAGCGGGCATACATTAGCACCGAGCTCCACATGCAGACTACCACATTTAGATCGTCCTTGCGCGCGAAAAAGCTCACTCTCTTGCTCAAATTTCACCTCAAAGATTCGGCACAAACATGAGTTGTTCTCAAAGGGCTCTACGGATCTTGCGCTTGACCATCCTTTCAAGTATTGGAGGAGCTGCAGTCGGTCTAGGCTATTGGAAAATCTGGTCACGACATGCCTATTTCGAACCCTTCACGCCCAGCAGAGACAGATTGTTCCACCTTCCCCTGATCAAGAAAATAAACCCTCACAACAATCCATCCATCGACGATTGTTGTGTCTATACAGTACCTGTGGCCAAGATCAAGCCAGAGTTACTCGAGAATCACCGACGTGGTGGTCCAAAACTCGTCAATGCCTTCGCCCAGGGCATATGGGGTGGATACGGTACAGCTTCCCAACTAACTTTATGTGTTCATGGTGTCTAATCAGTAACCAGGCTATGCGATTCAACGGAAGCTCGAGAATCTCAAGACACGAAACGACACGAATAAAAATGACATGTGGACCGCCGAAGATTGTTTGTCGGGCGCGTTCGCGGTTGGTAAGTGGTGAAACATTCAGGGAAGAATCTGAGCAGCTGCGTGCATTCAATCCAGATAATGCAAGGCTGACTCCGAGACTAGGAGACGTTGTCACCGATCATCTATTGGTGATCTCCCGAACCAACAATTCCATCATCACTCGGGGCGGGCCGCCACCTCGATCAACACCACCCGATGAACCCCGAGATCTAGATAATATCGGCGAGATGAGGGTAGACCTAAACAGCGAGGATCACACGGTCGAATTTCGGTTCAAGAATATCTTTTTCGCTGGCGCTGGTGGGCCGAAACTCAAACCACCCTTCCCTATAATGATCGCCTTCCTTCATTACGAATATGCCAAGCTCTTACTTCACTCCGGGGTGAGTAGGTGCGTAGTGTGAGACTCAGTCTACGAGGTATTGAAATCCTATTGCTTTATTTCGGTGGCATGTTCCGATGCTCTCAGAGGACCTGATCTCAAGCAATAGGTGGTTTTGGACAATCCATGGTAGGAAGTGGCGGCGTTGCTAGCTATCTAGACACTCTTCCCCTGTTATATCTCCACCATAGCCCCTCGAGCAAAATGCTTCTTAGATATGGCATTAGATGTTTGAAATAGGTAAATAAACTTGGGGGCTTGGATAAGATACGCCGAGGGGGAAAGGATTATATTACCTCTAATGCAAGCATTTAAACGGCGAGTTTTTAATACAGGACACTATTATGGAATTGGGGAAATTGATAAATTAGATACAACATGCGCCTGCGTCGACGCCAAAAATAATAATTTACTTCAGCAGATCAAATTGGTTTCGGTTATCAGTATTTCATTAGCCTTGCAACTTCGTGACTGTTACACGGACGTGTGATAGGAGACTTTTCCCACTCAATCTAAGCTCTCGACCTCTTTTATCCCTGCCGTTCCTCTGATATTTCTATCAAGGTCAATATCTCCCCGGTGTCAATCTCGAACTTTCTAGCCAGAGGTACCCAGTTAACCGGTGCCACAGCAGTTGTAGGGTGAGAACTTTGGTAGATTTTGCGCTGACTCAGCGCGAATTAAATGCCTTGTCCAAGTTCGCGTATTGGTGCCACCCCTTGTCGAAGAGCGCTATTGAGGCCCTTGTGCCCCCTGCGATTATGCGCTGACTAAGCGCGAATCTTAACATGACATGACAGGTACACACGGGCTTGAAATTAAGCAATGAGACAGGCTCTCTCAAATTGAAGGGTCAAGGGTGAAATGTGCGCCAAAGAGGGGATTGGATTGATCTGCCTGACGAGGCCCCAAATCGGGCGACAGGCCCGGGGCTTATGTACTGCTACATTACGCTAGATGCATACGAATTTGGCTGTGGCCTGAGTAATCCGTTGGAATGCATCTAGGCCCTTCGTCTGACCCTGTGGATTGAGGCTATCGCCTCAATCGGGGTCCCCGTGGCCTCGATTCCTTCGTGGCTGGGGCCCCACTTCTGACAGGCTCAACAAAGACATGCCCAAAGAAGAAAACGTCTGCACCAAAATCTCATCGCCAACCGGGGGCCTGTTGACCAGCTAGTCATTAAGCAAGTTATACTTGTGGATACAAGTGGACCGCCGCATTTATCCTTGCAGTCTCTTCTAGTTGTGATGTATGATTGCCAACGGCGGCCGCCCCTGTCATGCCCTCGCAAGTCCGAGGTCCGAGACTTGCCATGGATTTGTGATGTTCGGCCTTCTCTCATTAATCATTACTCTAATTTTCTGTGTATAGTTGGATTAATGACGCAGTTTTATCGTCCCCAAGCATGCAGTCCCATGTCATTACAACGATTCAACGACTATGGCTCAACCTTTAGGGGTCTCATATCACCGACTATCCCCCTACATTTCATGAGAGTCCGTGAAAGTAATGGATTGAGATATCTTGGCCGCCTCGATAAGGTTTGAATTAAAAGGACGACAGTATAACTAAGGGGTAAACTATGAATACATACATACACATCCACGGACCGGGGTTCGGGCTTGGGTGACCAAACCCAAAGATAAGATACACTCAGTAAGAAGGAAGCTTTTCAGCGAAAGTAAATCGTTTAATTTGTGACCGCACTCAGATGCATGTTAAAGTTACGATCTTTCTTCTAGACTCTACAATCGTGACGTATTACTGAATCGCGGCACAGAGTTTCTGAAGATGTTGTCGGGATCCAAGTTTCGCTTCAGAGCGACGAGCTCCTCGTAACTATCACCGTAAATGTGCTTCAGATCTACCTCATCATCATCTATAAAGCCAAGATACTGAGAATCGAGAATGTTAGTCGGTTCGCTTTCAGCCAACTCCCTCTTCAGGTTTGCGGCCCACTGCGCGGCCTCCTGTGCGACCTCAGGATCCACTGACACACCCACAATCTCGAGCCAGTAGTGTGTTTCCCTAGGTTGGAACACGGAAGGTTGGAAGCCATCTGCCCCGCGAGTGTGCTGTGCCGAGCCCATATCTTCCGGATAGTGGTCCATATCCACCCAATGTTACCCAACCAACATATCCGATTGACGCTATCGGGCCACTTTTGTGCCTGTTAGCTGACCTACTTGTAATCCTTGGAACATTGCGTTTACCTACGTAGGAGTAACAAGATCTGCCTTGCCAAGTGCCCTAATCAACTCTCGTGTCAGGATTCCACCCCCAATCTTGGCTGTTTTTGTGTCCTTGGAGATCTGGACGTGAGCAATACTGCGGAGGTCAATCGTGACACCATTTTCTATCTGAGTGCGTCCTATGACGTCGTGTCCTACACTGCGTACGGTGAAGTCCGTTCTGTGGGATACACATGCCCGAACAATATCCTGCACGTGCGAAGCGTTTTGAGGCCTGATTATAGCGCTAGCTTCAGGTGCTGCTTTGTTATAGACTGCTTTCAAAGTGTCCCATTTTTCATCGGTAGGTAGGATGACCTTGATTCCTAGGGAAAGACTATCCCAAAACGATTGAGGATGCTCGACAGTGGTGCTAGACGGCATGATGTCTAATTTCTTTTTCGATAAACAAAGTATTTCCAAGTTCTCAAAGGTACCTTTTGCAAAGTATCATCGAATTCATACTGTTCATCATATATTTATAGTAGTGTAGAGTAACATAACCGCTTCTTCTGGCCAAGGCCGAACGGGCACCGAAGTCTAGTATCTCGGCCCCTGTTCGTGATACGACGGACTTTCTCATGTTTCCGAAGTACGCGGTGCTGCCAAGATAGTTTTTCGTTTCTCACCAAGGCCTTCAGAATACAGTCACAGGTCTCATAGGAGGGCTCGCTCAGCTAATCACCCAGGCATGAAGTCGGTGTGGTAGGTTGAGCGCTGGGTAACTCAATATACGCGCTGAGTCAGCGCGTAATTATAGTCCATTACGTTCTTTATCTTTGTTTCATTTACGCGCTGACTCAGCGGGTATCTCGTGTTAGTGCCGCACATGATACATCACCCCCATGATAAAGCATTGACTGTAATATTGGACTCCCTTGTAACTTCTTGTCGTGGCCGGTCAGAAAACCATTACGTCTATTAGCTCGCTGCCGGTCACACACTTCGATCCACTTGAGCGTCTGACTACCTGCATACAAACGCTTGGCTCAATATCGGTGATCCGAAAAACCGACATGCTCAACGTGTCGGAAGTGCCTAGTCAAGATCACCACATTCGGGGGTTGATGCTTTTCGGACATTTGAGAATGTCCGAACTCATGAGACATTGTGGTTTGCAGCAAGATGCTACGCAATTAGTACGGTTGTATTCATTTCATCGAGGAATTGACCGAGTTTTTGCTAGATGCGTGTGACTTTCGATGCATCGTATAAGAAGGCGACGCCCTACTACGATATACAAGCACTATAATTCATCCTTCAACTGTCAACCCCTATCTATCTCTAAACATGAAAATTGTTATCGCGGGAATCTCCGGCAAGATGGGCTGCCTACTGACCCAAGAGGCCCTTGAGCGCGGTCACCGTGTCAGGGGCCTCGGTCGGTCAGAAGCCAAGCTACCCAAGCACATTCAAGCAGACTCTCGTGTAGAGTTTGTGGAGATGGCCAGCTATTTTGACGAAGACATACTAGCAAAAGCTTGCACGGGTTGCGATGCAGTTATCTGTGCGTACGGCATCGTACCGCACTTGCAACTCGAGGGCCAGCTCTTTCTCCTCCGCGCCGCTGAAAGAGCCAACATTAGAAAGTTTGTCACTGCAAGCTGGAGTGGGGACTATCGCCGTCTCAACCTTGGAGACATGGAGTCTTACGATCCGTACATGTGTCTCCGAGCACAGGCACTATTAGAAACAACCATCAAACCGATCTACGTCTTCGTCGGAGTCTTTGCTGAGACAATGTTTGCTAGCTATCACCCAGATAATGTTGAGAGAGTTTGGTGGCTCAACGATCGGGTTGAAGTTCTCACTTGGGGTACCGGTGACGAAGAGCTGACTATCACCCCTATGCGTGATTCGGCTGCTTACACCATTGAGATCTTGGAGCGTGATGATGCAGAAGATGGTGGCGATTGGATGGTGTACTCATGGCGTACGTCCCTGAGGGAAGCAGCTCAGGTGTTTACCAAAGTCACTGGGAGACCCAAAGAGATCGTCATTGAGGGATCGCTAGACGACCTAGCAGCACTCGAGGCTAAGGAGCGCGCCAAGGGTAGTAAGCTTAACTACTGGACGTACTTGGGCCTGTCTTACTTTGTGAATCTTCTCACTGGTAGAATGGAGGGTGCAAACGATTCAAGAAGCGCGGAGTTTCCTGATGGGTGCCGCACAAGTATGGAGAGTTGGTTCGCCGCCAGTGAATAACTAAGGGCGGATGGTAATTAGTGTCAGATACGGGGAAATGCGATTGAGTGAGTGTATTAAAGTGCTCAACAGAATGCGACTATTTATTCTTTTATCGTATTTCCTTGTATTCCTTTCATCCTGAGTTTAAGTCTTATTATATCGTACGCATGAGGGTTTGTGGAGTTGATAGAAACCAAGAAATCAACTTGTAACTGTACAGTCCAAGGGGGGAGAGTGCGCAGACAACGAAAGCAGTCTTATACAATTATACGAGGTGCCATGAACATACTGCTTTCATAGAGAACCTGCCAACACTGCAGTTTCGCTGTCGAGCGGTGTTTCTGGACGACGCATACGGCAATGGGCCAATGATAACAGGCGAATATCTACTTCAGTCCGTGGGTTTCTGTACAGTATACGATCCTTTTCCAGGGTTAGAGAAGACATGCTGTCATGATGGTATTGTACTGTGCTATTTGCAGCATTGATTTGTAAATGACTTATGCAAGCCGAGTCGCTTAAATATCTAGAAAGGGGATCGCGCTCCTGTAACCTAAATACTTATATCTAATCAAGTATAATAATAATAACTATAAGCTCTATAATTAAGCCTAAAGACAACTACAGTCACTTATGGAAGCAGGGGTAAATAAGAAATTAAGTCCAGGTTAATAAGGTAAGGGGGATAAGTTAAGGTATATAGCCCAGCTAGGATCTAAGGGGAGGAAGGATGCCGTGTAGGCACGCGCCGCTACCAAAACAACGAGTCTCTATTTCACTTTCAGATACTTAGCAAGATCTTTAAAAAGAAGCAAGACGGATAGCCTTGACATTGTCAATAGTCCCTTCTTCTAAATGCCCAACCATGTAGCCTCCCTACAATGACCAGGTCTAAACGGGATATGGTGGTTCTGGGTGCCGAAACTGTGGGATTCGATCAAAATTATCATCCGAGTGGTAGTCACAGCCTTGTAAATCCATTACCCTGTCACGACCGTACCCTCTGTGACTATGTAGGCTGCTGCTTCGGCTAAGATTAATATCGTCCGGTTGTGTGTGTGTTGGGAGATCGTCGGGAACGCCATTCCACGGCCCCTGCTCAGACCTGCGGCTCAAAAAGACGCCTCGCTCGCTATATCCATAGTCTTTGTTCTCACGTCGGCTCTCAGCGTAGTGACTGCGCGCCAGTCCAATATCGATAATTATCGAAACAGAAAAGAGAATACTGATAATCGGTTAGCTGAATCTCCAAAGATCGAGTATGTTAGTTGAGTAGTTGGGTTAATTAAACAACAGATACTTACACCGCAATTATAGCTGCAGCCAGGCACGCAGTTTGTAGTTGACATGCAACACGATAAGTTGGCAATACCAGAGACCCCCTCTTGCCCTTGATCTTGGATTTTGCCAATCCTTGTCCATACGGAGTATCAACCTCGCCGTTGCAACGGCCTCCGCCATGTTTGTTGGCAACAGCTGTGTATATGAAGCAGGCAAGGAAGCCGGTGTCGAGAACAATAGCAATCAGAGATGCAACAGGGAGACCACCGACGCAGCAAATCAGAAGCACCCCTAAGATGCCATAGAGAACTGCGCTGCCAGATATGCCCTCAACCGCACGGATCCGGGTATGGATGTCAAAGTCATGTGCGGCTAGAGTTGCAAGAAAATACGAATAAACAGCGAGGATGAGGGCGGACGAACCAAGCTGAATGCCTCGGAGTAGCCATTGCAAGCACTTAAGGCCGGCCTCACCGCCCATGATGGAAGTGTGTGTAAAGCACGCAAAACACGAGGAGAATTGCAATAAGTAGCGAGTAGTTAAAAGACTTCGCACATCACAGGTCGAGCGCCCAGCCTGGCTGTTTTATGAAAGAATGTAGAGTTTTGCGTCGTAATGCACTTACGTTGATCTATCAAACACATCCCGAAATGATGAATGGTGTTTTCGGTCCCGGATTCGGATTCGGTCTCGCCTTACAGTAGTTCGTTTGAGGGGAAGCATGGAATGGTGACCGGGTCAGTCATGTCATATATGATACAAAGCTTATGTTTGAGGACATGAAAACAGAAAGCCAGTCATGGCGTGGGATTATGCCGGCTGCTACCTTTGGAAAGAACGTGAGGCCCACCGGATGGAGGTCTGTCATGGGTCTGGACAAGCTGCGACCTCTCTGGAGTTCGACACCATCGTTATTTTATGATGCAGTTCAACAGATGGAGCTAAAAAAAAAAGAAAGAAAAAAAAACGCCCCACATCCAAAGCCGCCAAGGTCATTCTCTCTACAGTGGAGGGGATTGTAGGTTACACGGTTATGATGCTATGATGTATCAAGATACTCTATTCTTTGTTGTTGTGGGAACTAGACAACATGCATCGTCGATAGTTGATTTCATATGAAATACCTCCTCTTCAACTGAAAACCATACAACTAGGATGAAGTGCGAAAAGTAACGCTGTCGAGGTACGTTAACTGGCCCTGTCTATACCAACACCTGCTCATTACACAGCCGAGGTTACTTATTCGCGCCCTCGGCCTCTGTATGGTTTACGTCAAACCACCAACATAAAAGAATAAACATCCCATAACGATGATCGCAATTGCATTGGGGTTAAATACATATTAAATTCACACTCTTTCGGCCTAACGACAGCCGAAACCAGATTTACTCTCGGTGTTGGAACAACAACTTGCATCACCTTAGGACCATGTCTTCCTTACTCGAGTGGCTCACTGAGCCGAGGACCAGGATTTCCTATCTATTTATTCTTTTGAGCTGTGTAAGTTAACTATTTTCAAAGCATTGCTGAAACCTGGTAGTTTACAAAGACGGGGTTCTTATTGACATTAATCTCATGCATTCAGTTCATACTCTACATGATTGGAAGCATGATATATAATATCGCCTTTCATCCCCTACGAAGGTTTCCTGGTCCAAAATCATGGTCGATGACCCAAGTACCATTCTCTTTGGCATGGATTTCTGGGGCAGGACATAAGAAAATTTACGACTTACATCAAAAATACGGTGACATTGTCCGCGTTGCCCCGAATCAGCTCAGTTTCGGTTACCCCGAGGCATGGAATGACATTATGGGCCACCGCAAGCGCGGTCAGGCTGAAAATGGAAAAGACCCCGACTTTTGGAGAGGCGATGACCCGTATACTCTGGTAGGGTCTAATCGTGAGAGGCACAGCCGTTTGCGAAAGATCTTGTCCCATGGCTTCTCTGCCCAGGCCATGATGGAACAACAACCTGTTTTCCAACGCTATGTGAACCTGATGATTGACAGACTAAAATCAGCTTCATCTGGAGATCAAGCTGTAGAGATGACCAAGTGGCTCAACTGGGCCACTTTTGACATGGCTGGAGATCTCATCTTTGGCGAATCCTTCGGCTGCCTCGAAAAGTCCGAATATCATCCCTGGGTGAAGCTCCTGTTCAGACATATTCAAGGCATTGCTGTTTCTACTGCCTTAATCCGATATCCCTTTGCCGACGCTCTCATCAAGCTCATGACACCGAAGAGTATCGTAAGAGATATCCAGGCCCACAACGACTTTACAGAGGCCCAGGTCGGCAAGCGTATGGCGTACAAAAATCCTAGACCTGATTTCATGGAGTCCATGATTAGAGCCCACGAGAAAGACGTAAGTTTAACCCCGGGAATGATTTTCGTTGCTCTAACACTAGTCCCAGCAAGTTTCCCACAGAGAGATCCTAGCCAATGCCCACAACTTGATTGTTGGTAGCTCAGAGACAACTGCAACCACTCTGGCAGGCACAATTTACTTGCTAGCAGTCAATAAACCAGTCCTGACAAAGCTCTATAAAGAAATCAAGGACAGCTTCCAGACCGAGCACGAGATTGATCTCCTCAGTGTCCAAAAGCTAGAGTACATGTTCGCTGTCTTGCACGAGGGGCTTCGTATCTACCCAGCTGTGCCCGCTGCGATTCCTCGCAAAACGAGCGAGGGGGCTATGATTGGTGCACATTATGTCCCAGCTGATGTAGGTCTATCGAGCCCGTACTTCTACCACCTCTCTGCTCACCTAGCAAATTAGACAATCCTTGGCGTCTGGCAGTGGCCCATCTTCCACAACCCGAAGTTCTTTAGGGATGCTGAATCCTTCGTCCCTGAGAGATGGCTTGGCGACCCTGCGTATCAAAACGATCAAAGGGCGGCCGTGCAGCCATTTTCTGTTGGCCCTCGCAACTGTATTGGGAAGAAGTAGGTTCAATAACTCAGCTCCCCACAGTGGATACTGATTGCTAACTTTGCTACAGCCTGGCGTATGCTGAAATGCGTCTCATTCTAGCAAAATTGATCTGGCACTTCGACGTTGATCTCGACCCCCGCAGTGAGGGATGGTTGGAAAGGAACACGGCCTTCCTACTGTGGGAAAAGCCAGAACTATGGGTTCGCCTCACCCCAAGGCGTGATTCCCAGTCTGAGGCATAAAGGGTTCCGAGGACTCAGGAACATGATCGAAGCGAGCCCATGCGAGACAAAACCGACCGAGAACACTAACGGTCACTGAAACTGGGATGAAGACGATACGAGTAGTTTGTGAAAAACAAGCGATACCAAACTGGTCCGCTGACATGGTAAATTGGTATAAGTGCTAGAATATAAGCTATTTCGCCAATGGACAGATAATGTCGGGGCGTTTGTAATAAGATCAGTGTTGTTATTATGGGGATATCGAACATACAACATATGAAGAAGGTGGTTGAGAGATCACTAAACGGTAACTAAACTTATTCCAATTTCCAACGCAACTAACGCAAACAGCTTGTAATACGATAAGATGTGTTGGGCGGATTACTTACTCGGTTCGTGTACATGAATTCCACGGTAGAACAACAAACACAACTGATTGGGCTGAAATTCGTAATGTTACTGGAAAAGGCAAGCTACTCCCTTATTTTCAAGAAACTATAATACTTCTGCTCCCTTTGATAATTTCTCTTAATTAAGAATTTGAGTCTTAGCACGATAAGGCAGTTTATGACTGAAACCCTAACTCTTTAATCCAGCATTAGTTTTATAGCCCCTCTGTTTGATTAGTACCTGTTATATTCATTCCTAGGTGCTAGGTTCGGCCGACCCGACACTTTATATGTAGCAAAATTTAGAAGCGCCCCTCAATGTGATGATGTGAGTAATGCTTTGAGGATTTTTTAAGAGCGCAAAATGTACCATTAAGTCCATCAAGGATATTATGGAACACATCAAGGTTAGCCAAACCTAACCGCAGCCCAATTTAAACGCTGCTTGTCATTATGAAGCGGCGTCGTTAGATGCAATGCCGCGGACAGCCTTGGGCAATTAATCTTTTGTTAACAATACTTAAAGAGGCATACTACCTATTAAATAATCCACAGAACTATCTTTAGATTGCCTTCACAGTATAATTCTCCTCACGCTTAGTTGTTATCTATTAGAAGAGGACTTTTATTAGTTATTATAAACTTTTGACTAAGGGATATACATACTGTGTTAAGATAAGTCTATAGCTACCTTTAATCTTAGTTAATTTAATCT
>JAADYS010000883.1:0-11422 GCA_012931995.1 Fusarium albosuccineum | reverse complement strand
AAAAGTAAAATATATATTAAAGAAAGGATTAAATTAATTTACTTAATAAGGCCTTAAATTAAGTAATAGGCCTAAGGCTTATATATTACTATATTATGCTAGATATATATAAATTTAGCTATAGCCTAAGTAATCTATTAGAATATATCTAGGCCCTTTATCTAACCCTATAGATTGAGGCTATTGCCTTAATTAGGGTCCCTATGGCCTTGATTCCTTCGTGGCTGGGGCCCTACTTCTGACAATGTTAGCTATCTGCAGATAGCGTTCGTGAACATGTGGAGAGCGATTATAAAAGGTACTGGTATTTCTAAACAGAGACAGCGGTGCATTACGGAAGCAATGGCAATAACAATGGTTTTCTAAGGCACTAGAGACCTTCAAGTTGTACGAGATGTTTTCAAGAATTCCATGGGTACATATTGCAACGTAGTTGTCAACGGCTTAACAAGATTATGGTGCATCATTTGAGTCTTCAATTTTGGCCGGCCGCCGACAGTTCCAATGATCCAACCCAAGGGCCAAAAGTACGCTCTGAGAGTACGACCATATCTGCTGCAGTTTCTCATTACCTAGAGCGATTACCTCAGTTCTGGTCTGTTACAAAATACTAGTCTGTCTGCGTGTGTCCTCGGCCATCTATCCTACACAACTCGCGGCTCAAACTGTCTCATAGCAAAATGTCGGTATGCTTTGCGGAATCTGAAGCGGAACCGCTTGCCGAAAGCAATGAATATTCCGCTACCGCAAAGAATAGCAGTGAGAATAATGCCAATTGTAATGTAAACATTTTGCAAGCCCACGTTGGCGATCCAAGGCGGGAGCGCAAAGATGAACATCGTGGAGCACACGTTACGGAGGAACGTCACACCAACCATGGCATCACCCACGATCTAATCCAGGTTAGTAGAAATTCTAATCAAGGACGGGTTTTCCTCACCTCTGTGTATGCATCGGTTATGTAGGTCAAAGCGATGGTGCCGGCTGGAGCTGTACCAAAGCTACATAATGCGTATCCGACAGCCAGGATAGGCCAGGGCCAGCCACTGTTGAGTCCGACGCCGAAGAGCACCATCCCAACGGGCACAAAGGGTGCGAACGCAGCCATGACCCAAAGTCTCATCTCGGGTTCATAGATACCCTTGTTCCGCTTGGCGAGACGCAGAATCGACCAGTCACTTAACGGGCCACAGATAAGTGTTCCCAGTGTTGATCCAATGAATGGCGCAAGACTCATCAGGCCAATCTGATCAGCATCAAAATTGTACGGAGCCCTAGTCATGTAGTTGGAAAGAGTTGTGACCAGGACGTTGGACGTGACCATCATGCCTCCGTACACAAGGGCCATGAATAAAACTCCTGGGACTGCAATCAGTATCTGAAAAGGCTGGTAGCAGTGGCGGAAGAAGGAGTGGAGAGATCCCGGAGATGATGTTGCAAGCGCAAGACGCTGCTTGTATGTCTTCCTTGGGATTGTGGGGTCGATGAAATCGGTCTTCGACGTTGAGGCCGCTTCATGTTGGGCTCCGACTTTGGTCAGTTCAGGATCCGTAGGCTTCTTGTTCTTGGGTATCTCAGCAGTCTTATCAGCTGGACCGATGCCCTCGACTGGTGGCATGACAAACTTGGTCTCCTCATAACCGAAGAACAAGGCCACCAGTAGGAGACCGAAAAAGATGGCGATCCACCACCACACCCAGCGCCAACCTTGTGACACGGTAACATAACCGGCCGCTAGAGGGGTCAGTGAGGCACCAATTCTAGTAGACCAGAAGAATAACCCGTTCATGGTGCCTCTTTGGTTGACGAAAAACACATCTGCAACGGTCATCTGCACGACAACCTCAGACAAGGCACCCAGGAAACAGCTGATGACATTGACCAGCATTAATTCCGGCACCGTCTGCATCTGCGCAGACCATATACAGACACCAAGTTGTATGGCGCTGCTGAAGATGTACACGGGTCGTCGGCCGTACTTGAGGGCAAAGGGAATCAAGACGCAGGCGCCTACAGCCAGCGCTCCACATCCAGCAGCATAGCTGTTGTTGAGCGTGTTGTAGCTGAATCCCAACTGCTCGTTCATAGGAGCCCATGTCGGAGTCGCGGCATCGATCCTGTATAGGTATTAGCCACTATAAAGATCGTCTCTCGAGTAAGCACATACAGCGCAAATACCATCAAAGAGTAGAAGGCTGCGAGGCCAAAGTTCAGATACTTGAGGCGGTTAGGCCAATTCTAGCAATTAAGAGTCAGTTTCCTTGCCTTCAAGTCTTGTATACGGAACTAACCAATGGGTCGTTGGGATCTCTTGATGGTTGCGGCTGCAGAATAAGTTCATGTGATCCGCTTTCCTCTGGTTTCAAGTGTCAGTAACCAAGTTGTTGTACCACATGTGGTTTGTGTATCCTTGCCTTCAAGCCGGACAGTACCTGGAGGCCAGGCCGGATCATCATTTGCCTCCAGTGACGACATGATGAGAAGTGGAAAAGTCCCGTATTGGAATTCAAGAAACTTGAACAAGTGACAATATGAACGTGTGCGTGGATGTCGAGGTCGATGCGTGAAGGACGGTAATGCCGACTAAATAAATATGCGAGTGGAAGCTAAAGTAGGCCAACTCTTTCCTAGTTTGGAATGCGGGGAAAGGCTCCGCCAGATAAGCTAACGGGCTAGAAACGCCTCGTATCTCGTTGCCTCACTCACTCTTGGTTGACATTATCTCCATTGTCAAGGCATGCGAGTCAGGTTTCAGGGATCTCCGCGATACCGGCAAAGTTCCCCGGGACACACATGATATGATGTGTGGGATCGCAGCCGACGGCCATTGCAGCATATCTCTCATATCGCAAGACCAGAGTCATTTAGTGTTGAGTTGAGGCTTGGCATCGGGTGTATCCGAGGCTCGACTCTGGTTCGTGGGTGTTTCTTCTCAGGCCCGCAGTCCCCCAACGCCCGCAACACTAGAGACCTCCACTATTACCCAATTGTCCAATAGGGTCTTGCACTGCCCCTGCCGCTACTCGGTTCTACCCGGCGTTGTTTCCGAGACTTATCTTGACCCGAGAACAATGAACCGAACAAGTCCAGTCTCAACCCTGAACACTCGCCATCTGATGTTGATATTAACAAAGGAACAAATTATCCGTGCCGAACAGTCTCAAAACAACGTAGGGCCAGGTGGCACCTCCCGGTAGTTCCCAACGAATCGGAAATTGGGGCAGGGAGTGGAGCATTGCGAACGTCCAGTACTGCCCATGGTAGGTAGCACAGGAAGGTTAGTCCCATGGTTTGTTTTGGGGTGACCGTAAATGCCCTCAACCGGATATCATCGGAACTTGTCAGTCTCCAACTCCCCATGTCTCCGCGACAGGGCACAGGGTTTACCACCTATATATCTGATTTAGCAGCTCACCTTCGACATATAACTGAACAGCCTTCCTAAAACCAGGACATCATCATTGTATGTTGTTTTAACATCCCGGAATTTTAACATGACTGCCAATCAACCTCCGCCGGCCAAAGCGGACGCCATCATTATCGTCGGCGCCGGTGTATTCGGCTTAAGTACTGCCATTCACTTGGCAGAACGAGGATACACAAATGTGTCTCTCTTTGACAAGCAACCTTACCAGAAGACCGTCTACTCATACCTTAACGGCTGCGACGCTGCATCTGCCGGTTTGTTCACGACTATCCCCCGACCATCCCCCGACCTCATGTCCTGTTGGCTAACCTTGTCACCAAGACATCAACAAGATCATCCGTTCAGCGTACGGCTCCCAGACGATTTACCAGAATCTCAGCTTGGACGCGGTAAAGGCTTGGGACTCCTGGAATGAAGAGCTCCTACGTGGCGGGTCAGCTGTGCCTCCAGGTATGAGCTCACGAGACGTACTGTGGGTCAACAATGGCGACCTCTCGTGTACCGATGCAGACAGCTTGCCTGAATTTGAGAAAGCGACGATAGAAAACATGGATAAGGCCGGCTACCGCGATACGCAACTGATTAACAACAACGAACACCACTTGCGCCTAGCCAAGGAGAGAGGCATAGCACCTAGATTGCAGCCCTTTTCTCAAAAGCTTCTGGCAGTCTTGGATACAACTGGCGGCACAGCTCTTGCGGATAAGGCTTGTCGCTTCGCCTTGCACAAGGCAAAGCGCCTTGGTGTTAACCTCATCTTGGACCCTAAGGCTGGGAATGTCGTATCTACCGTTGAGGGGCCAGGCTCCAAGGTCACTGGTGTCCGTACTGCCGATGGGAAAACACATGGAGCCGCATTGGTTATCGTGGCTTGTGGAGGATGGACACCAAGCTTGATATCATCACTGGACAACTTTGCCGAAACAACCGCCGGTTCCGTCGTTATTTATAAGATTCCAGAGTCTTCACCTTTGCGCCAACGCTTTCATCCATCCGTCTTTCCAGCGTGGTCATTCAAGATTGCGGACGGTGCCGATGCCGGGCTGTATGGATTTCCCAGTGACGGAAATGGGTATGTCAAGATCGGCTACCGGGGCACAAAGTATACCAACCCGCGCGTCCAGTCAGATGGTCGCGAACGAAGCGTGCCCGTTACTCGATGGACCGACGACGAACAACTCCGCAAGGTCCCGGCCCAGGCTCTCAAAGTGATTCGCGAATTCGTCTCCGAATACCTCCCTGAATTGGCAGACATCGACATCGCACTCACGCGATTATGTTGGTATACTGACTCTTTCGACAATCACTATATCATTGACCGAGTTCCTGACAAGGAGGGGTTGTTAGTAGTGACGGCGGGGAGTGGGCATGCGTTCAAGTACCTCCCTACCATCGGAAGATGGGTGGTGGATATTATTGAAGGCATAGGCTTGGAGAGGCCAGAGGTACAGGCCTGGCGTTGGAGGTCGTTGAAGAAGGATGAAACGCCCGTTAACAAGCTCATGGAGGGGTCGAGAGGACAAAGGGCGCTCAGGAACGTAGCTCTGGCTACAGGAGAAACCCCAGGGTCGAAGTTATGATGCTGCGCAGTGAACATATGTAGACTAGTGACCAGCGACTGCAAAAAAGAGAGGGAATTGCCGATCGATTTTAGGGTCACTTTGGCTATACAGACGGAAATAGATGCAAATCTAGTCATTTCCAGTTCTAAATTCGTCTGGAGAGAGTCCAGACCATCAGCGACAATGCCGCTGTCACAATAGGGAGAATAGTCCAATTCCATTCGAGAGCATTGAAAGCGATTTTCCAAAATTGGTGGTCGGAGGATAATAAGCACTGGAGGAAGGGGCTTATAGGGCCAACAAGGCAGATTCGGATGCACCAAGTTAAGAAAAAGCCTTGCCAGCCTGAGGTTTTGGACCCCAACTCATTGCAATCCGCCGATCCTAAGGCTACCTTCCCCACCACATCAGGACGTCCCTGCGAATTAACCAGTCAAAGCCGAGGATTTTAATAGAGGGCCGCCTCATTCCAACGTTGGCGCCTGTTTATGTCTCCGAGGTTTTGTGCTTACAGCCTCGCCAGTATATATGCCCAACAGCACCATGTGAACCATACCAGACCGTTCTTTATTTGTTCAGAATCGAGTACAGAAACGTCAGCCTGTCAACCAAAATGAAACAATCACACTGGGATGCCACAATCCAGAGTATGTGGGGATACTCTGCTCTAGCCACCGGTTTCATGGTATGTGACTGAGTCACTTTGTTAAAAAGTCACACTCATAACTAGACTTAGGCCCCCTATCCTCATTTTTACCTATTCCCGACCCGCATAGTCGCGCGCCGCTCGAGACTCCCAGGCCCCCCTGCGGCCAAAGAAATGCCTGCCGACGTTGCTTTGGCGCACGCGACTCCCTTCTTTGCGAATATTACCCCGATCGAGGGATTTCTCATATGGCTCATCGAACAGCTGTTCCGACTCCTGCTCGTAGAACTTTGGCCAGCAAGCCTACCATTATACACCTGCAAGTTTGTCATGACGATTCTTTGTGCCCCAATCAAGCTTGTGTGGACACGATCGATCGTCCGTGATAGCCGTGCTTCTGTCAAGCAGCAAATAAAATCTCTACGCTCGATCAAATTCACATGGTGGCTGCAGTATATCGTCGTACTACTAGTCTGCGACTCATTGGAACTATTCTCAAAAACGATTGCGGGACGGATCTTTGGGACAGTTTGGATACCGACTCGTAAGGGCCGAATGAGTGAGGACCTGACGCCGGCCGAGATTACGGCGCTCAAGATGTATTCTACGCATTATATGATCATGCTGGCATCGTTCATTCCTATGGCAGTCTTTTCTGTGCGGTCCGCTCTGGCGATTCCTTACCCGGGCCAAGAAGCGTTCTATGGCGGTGGAAATGGGTTGTGGAACGACATTTGGTCGTGGCTCAGATCCATTGACCTAGCTCTATGTTGGGAATTGACCCGGACGACTTGTGTGGGATGTTTGGTTATGATGGCTACATTCGGCCTTGAGTTTGTCGGCTTCTCGTTTTGGCATTCCATAGTCACCTGAGACCCGCAGTAGAATGTGCACCTTGGCGGCGGGAAGAAGGTTATTGAGTCCCCGCAAATGTAACTGAGACAGCAATGCTCTCGAAAACTCTATTACGACTTGGCCTCTCATGTGATCTCAAAGGCGGCGAGAATCGCAAGTCACCCGAAGGAATCTTGCCATATTCGATTCAAGAAGTACACGAGTATAAATCGTCTCGGTTTTCTAGTCGGCCACAGACCACAGTGAAGGTTCCCTGCAAAGTAAACATTTCAAGCAAGATCACTACACTTTCCATACGTCACTATGTCTTACTATTCAAGTCGCTGAGCAAAAAAGTGATCCAACGGCCCGAATGTGCCGACCGTTGTAAGCGAGGTGAGGAATTGTACCTTCCAAGTCTGTGCGTCGACAATTCGCCTTCCCGTAGGTGCTCCGGTGATCACAAGAGCCTCAGTCAAGGGGTTCCACTTCCTCATCGGGAAATTAATGACGCGCTCAAAGGTTCAAGGGGCTGAAATAGCATCATAGATAAGTTCTTACAGGTCAAACGGGAGCTGTATCTCGCGTCACAGTCGCAGAGTGGCAGGCCCAGTGTAGCAGAGTCAGCCCTCCGGAACCCGAAATTATATTGGCCCGTTATTTAGTGTCTGCATGAGAGTTTACTATTTTAAACTGCTGACGAACTCAATTCTAGAGGAGCAAATAAAAAGTTTGTGCTCAGCTCGGAACAACATGAGTCGGGGCACCGACAGTCCGTCGGCCTGTAAAGTCATGTCAGCTGCCAAGACAAAGCATGGTATGTGAGACATGAGGCATGGCTTTAATTGGCCTCGTTTGGAATTACCAGACTCCAAGACCAACGCCCGCATGCGCATGATCAGGAGAAACGGCTTTTTGAGCTTTGAGGGACCACTGGCGCTCGTATGTCTCCTGTGGCTTACAGGAACTGTGGAGAGAGGATGCAGATCCACATGAAAAGTTCCTCCGCAATCGGTCAGCTTACTTACTGAAGCTGGACCTATCTTCCGCAGTTGGCGGCGCAATTGCTTTTGGGGCTGACGCTGTTGGTGATTGGAGTCTTACAGTTTCACTCAATCGACTGCTCCCTGGCCGTTGATTAGCTTGGGCGTTGCGAAGCCAAGAATCAGCCCGTCTTGCTGCTGATGTGATGCTATGCGGGGAGTGGAGACAGTCTCATTTGGGGCGCGGCTCGTCTGCAGGACTCAGGCTCACGATCGACTGGTATGTGGGCACCGGCTGTGTCGAAAGTTGTTTCTGGCAACGTTGCATTGTGGGCCGGTGGGAAGATAAAAGGCCTCTGAATTCTCTATCATGATGGTCTCTTCATCCTCTCTTCAGTCACTATTCAACATCCAAACCACACATATCAACCACCGCATCTCGAAAATGAAGTTCTCCATCTCCATTACCGCCCTTTTTGTCGCAGGCGTCCTGGCCAGCCCTGCGCCCGCGGCCCCCAAATGCTATGGAGTATGTACCTTGAACTCGAAACCTATGCAAGTGACCGTGACTAACCTGACGCTATAGAAGAACGAGGTGTACAATACTTGTGGCACCGCCTGCCCTCTTACCTGCGAGGAGCCCGATCCTCGTCCCTGTACCCTGCAGTGCGTTGCTGGATGCTTCTGCAAGAACGGCTTTATCCGCAACTCTGTGAGTTGATCCTACTCGTAAATCCAGACTGATACGTTTGCTAACAATATACTTAGGCCGGCGCTTGCGTTAAGCCTAGCCAGTGCTAATTGACTCGCCCGGCCGCTTGGTTGAATTTTCTATGTACATACTTTTTACGAACTTGTCATTGTGGTCTGTACCTACGGTTTTAGACGAGGTATATAACGGCGGATGCCATGTTCAATAGCACCCAGCCACTCCAAATTAAACTAGATTGCCTAGAGTTCAATAGTTTCTTTCGCTATTGTGACGCTCTAGTGCCGGCCAAAACAGTATCTATTGGAGTATGCCACCCCTATTCTTGCATAGTAAGCTCGGGATTGAATGACCCAAGTCTTGTCGCCCTTCATAGGGTAAATTACAGAATGGAGCTCCGTGCTATCCGATATCCGAATGGAGCTGAGGGTTTGGTCCGAGACCCTGTGCAGAAATTCAGGTGCTCATGAATCGAAAATAGAGTACCAATACATCGCCGTAATTTGGTCAAAGTATGTAGCCCTTCGAGGTTTGTTAAATCAAGGATATCCTCAAGACTTTAATAGGTTGTGTGCCTATTTGCTTCGTCCAGCATAGGTCAGTCAGTCACGTTGTTTATCACGGGGTACTAAATATCATCTCAACTATTTAAAAAAGTCAAAAACGCCGTATATGCTATTCTTCTTCTATCTTACACATGTCACGCAAAGTTAAACTAAAAGTTAATAAAAAACATGTCACGCGAGTACAAGACGATATGTCTTGATTTGAATGAATGGGCCAGCCACTCATTCAGGGCTCAATTGAACCCTCAGGGCCGGGACTAATTGAAAGTGGAATGGAGCAACTTCTTAACCAGCAAAGAAGTCTTGCTGTTCTCCACTTTAATCATCCCCTTGTCAGTGAATAGCTGCAGGAAGTCAGGTTCGAGTCTACGAACCTGAGCCTCCAGGGCGTGCTTCTCGTAACGAGTTCCATCGTCGGTCGGAGCATATCGGAGATTGCCCATCGTCAGGACGACCTCCTTCAACTCAGTCGCCTCTACAGCGTAGAGGTTACTCTTCTGGGACTTGTAGGCCCAGTAGTGCTCCACGAATCGTCGGGTACTGGGGGAAAAGCCCCGGACGCCTTGCTTCTCAGCGACGGCTTTGAGGGTGTCTCTGCACTGGGTGCAGAACCCCTGGACAAACTCCACCACCACAGTTGTTTTGCAAGTCTTTTTCTTGAAAGACTTTAGCAAGGACTTTTCCTCGCTGCATTTGTCTAGCTTGTCATCAAGCACATGAGCACAGGCTGAAAACAGCTTGTGCACTTGTTTGCACATGATGGCGAAGTATCAGTCAGTGTGTGAGTGATGAGTGAGAAGAAGAGTTTTCCAGTAGTAGGAGATTTCAAGGTATTTATGTCTTTTCTAGAAGGAGTTGTTCTAGATAGTTAGGAATTGTTACTTGCTGGCGACCGCTGCGTCGTTGTTCGTGATTGAACAGAGATACGCTTTGTTCTGTGGATGTTGGTGGTTGTACTACTCATCATGAAAACTTGGGTCACTGAACAAGTCTATGTCATCCCCGGTGATCTCGTCTTTGTTTCCAGCAGCAAAACTGTCTGGCAAATGAATTCTCCTCTAGGCCTTGGCCCCAATCAGCCCCTGTTCCGAACAGCAATTCACTATATCAAGAAGACTGATGATGGCAGTCATTCTGCAAATTTTTGAACAAGAGAAACGATTTCTAATTATTTACGATGTTATAGTTCTGGTTTAAATTGCTTCGACCGCGGACCGCCCTAAAATACCCAGGTTCGTCACCATGAAATCTTCAAAAACCCATCAACGCGACCAACTATCCCCAAGCCGGACCGATCACACGCGATTTTCGTTGGATCCGGTCCGAATCTTCAAATCTCGTTAATGACCAAGCAGTCTAACTTGTTCACAAGGTCTCAGGTCAACTAGCGCGGACAACCCGCTTGACACAGATAACATTAGGAAATGCTCGGCTTAGTTGCCCTTCCCCCATTTCCCCGCAGCACGACTTGCAGCCGACCTAAGGTGCCGGCAAGAACGGGAGGGGCCGTTATTCGCGGTTGAACAACGCGGCAGTTCGCTAAAACTTCATAATTGCACAACCGTTTCCCCATTGCTTTTGAGATCCTTCCACCAGCAAGTCCACCGCCGAAAATTGATATGAATGACAGTCTTGAATCCGAAGGTCGCAGACCCAAGCGAGTCCGTGCTACTCGAGCTTGTGAGCTTTGCAGAGCGAAGAAAAACAAATGCGACGAGCTGTATCCCTGTACACTCTGCAGAAGTAGGTCCAGTGTGAGGCACCCTCAATTCTTCTTGCAGTGGTACTGACGCTACCTAATCCCAGGTAGAAATGCAAAGTGCGTGTATCGAGGCGACGACATACGCAAGGGTCGGTTGCAGTCTGAGTAAGAGAGCATACGCATCCCCTCACCAGCAATCGTGTCTTAACCGGTTCAGTTATGTTCGCCAACTCGAAGAGCAAGTAAGAGTCTTGTCAGCTGCAGTCTCTCTCCCAACGATTGGTGTTGATTGTGATGCATTCCAACCTGCAGCCAGCAATCCGGGAACCGCGCGCGATGATTTAGACCATTGCAGCTTAGAGCACGAACCATTACCGAGAGATTCGCATCATCGGTCATTTTCTCATGATCAGTGCTACCGGGAAGTTTCAGGCATCAACAAACATACGCGGAATGTCGAATTCTATGGCAGTTCCAGCTCGGTTGTGCTCCTATCTAAAGCCCGAAAAGCAGGCGATGTTGAGGGGAGTTTGAGTACTTCAAGGGATGAAGAACTTGTGTCCAACCTTCACAATCCCGCCTTCACACCTGGTACTGCTACTGGCGGTGAGACGGCGAGACCGACTCGAACTGCTCCACCAGGCTCAGCGACATACTATCAACAGTGCCGCCCCTTTCTCGACGGCTTCTTCACTGGCCTACATTGTATCCAGCCTATCATCGACAAGGCTTCATTTCTTGCCAAGTGCACGACCTTATGGAAAGCTGAGACAGCTGTGAGCCAGAGCTTTATCGCTCTGTACTATAGCCTCCTGTCCTTAGGCGCACTCATTAGTATTAGGGACGATGAGCCACTCGATGGTATCGAAAACCTCGAGTGGAGTAGGATCTTCTTCGAAGAAGCAAGGTCTCGTGTGGGTATGGGTATGATAACGGACGTTGAGACTGTCCTATTATGTTCAAAGTTAAAGTATTACCAATGAAAGTTGGTAT
>JAADYS010000879.1:0-29026 GCA_012931995.1 Fusarium albosuccineum | reverse complement strand
AATCATAGGGCGGGATTTCCGTCACATATCGTTTATCTTCCCTAAGACTCGTCCCTTGGTTATCGACGATATTCGTGTACGAGGCATCGGTCGCAACGGAGCCAGTAGTCAATACAACGAGGGTCTTGTCAAGGAGCTTGCCCACACCACATTTGTACCTGTTACTTCGGGTCACACCGAGACGGTATGTTGACAGACTGGTAACTCTTCACATACTAACTGCCTTCAGGCCAAGACGTACTTCGGAAAGGCTGGCTTACAACCTACGCGAGTTTTTCCTCTCAATAATTTGCAATCTGGTGCTGTTGTCGAGGGTCCGGCAATCATCATCGATGATACCCAGACGATTATCGTAGTGCCCGGTGCCGAGGCCAAGATATTGAGCTCTCACGTTGTGATCGAACTCACAACGCCAAGTTCGCCACAACTTCAGGACGAAACAGCCACCGAGCACGTTGATCCAATCAAACTCAGTATCTTCTCTCACCGATTCATGAGTATCGCGGAGCAGATGGGTCGAACACTCCAGAAAACAAGCATATCTATCAACATCAAAGAGCGGTTGGACTTTTCATGTGCCATCTTCAGCCCCGATGGGGAGCTAGTAGCCAATGCTCCTCACGTTCCTGTCCACTTGGGCAGCATGAGTTATTCAGTCAAGTATCAACACAACTTGCACAGGGGAAAAATGAGACCTGGGGATGTGCTTGTGTCCAACCATCCAGAGGCTGGGGGAACTCACCTTCCAGGTAAGTTTATTGAAGCCGTTTAGACGCATCTTACTTACAGAGGCACTAGACATTACGGTCATTACTCCCGTATTTGACGAGGACGGGGAGAACATTTGTTTCTACACTGCCTCTCGCGGACATCATCTCGATATTGGAGGGTTTGAAGGCACCTCGATGCCGCCGTAAGTAACATACCGCTCATTGTGTGACTGTTATCTCACAATCCACTAACTCATGTCCAGCAACTCGACAGAAATCTGGCAAGAGGGTGCAGCAATCAAAACCTTCTTCCTCGTCCGAGACAATCACTTCGACGAGGAAGGCATCGTCGAGATTCTACTCGCTCCTGGGAAATACCCCGGCTGCAGTGGCTCCAAACGACTTGGTGATAACCTGTCCGACCTTAAGGCTCAAGTTGCCGCGAACCACAAGGGCAGCTCCTTGATTCAAGCCTTGATGAAAGAGTACTCCAAGTCAACTGTGCACTTTTACATGAGAAAGATCCAAGAAAACGCAGAAGTCGCGGTCCGGGCCTACCTCAAGTCAGCATATGAGAAGCACGGGTCGACTCCTCTTCGCGCTGTTGAGCACATGGACAATGGATCTACTATGAAGGTGGCCATCAGCCTCCGAAAGGATGGCTCGGCAACATTTGACTTTACGGGCACGAGCTCTGAGATGCTGTCCAACATGAACGCGCCGCCGGCCATCACCTTCTCGGCACTGATATACGTTTGCCGTCTGCTCATCGGATCCGATATTCCATTGAACCAAGGCTGTCTTGCCCCCACAGAAGTCATTCTCCCCAAGAAGACCTTCCTCAACCCATCCTCCGACGCAGCTGTCTGCTGCGGTAATACCCTCACGTCACAGCGACTTGTGGACCTCTTGTTGAAAGCTTTCGGAGCCGCTGCAGGGTCTCAAGGCTGTATGAACTGCTTTGGCGTGTTTGGCGGCCAGAGCGAAGATGGTGGCTTTAAATATGGCTACGGCGAGACTATCTGCGGGGGCGAGGGTGCCGGACCAGGTTGGCACGGCGCCAGCGGCGTGCAGGTACACATGACCAACACGCGCACCACGGATATTGAGATCATCGAGAAGAGATACCCTATTCTGATGCGTGAGTTCTCGATACGGCGAGGCAGCGGTGGAAGGGGCAGGTGGAACGGTGGCTGCGGGATAGTGCGTGACTTTGAATGCCGGGCTCCGTTGACATACTCTCTCATCTCGGAGAGAAGAGTACATCAACCGTACGGCATGCTTGGTGGTGAGCCGGGAGAGTGTGGTGCCAACTATTGGGTCAAGAGGCTTCAGGGCGGTGGTGAGCGGTGGGTGAGCATGGGTTCTAGGGGCCAGGTTAACATGCAGGTTGGGGATCGGTGCGTCATTCACACACCTGGCGGTGGAGGATGGGAAGCAGCGAGTAATGTGGAAGTAAATTAGAGGGCAAAGGTAGATGATATGGTTACAGAGGCTTAAAAATAACCATGGGTCCCAAAAAAACCCAAACGATTGTACATGTGTACAGGGTAGTTAGGTACTACGAAGTAGTGATGATCGCTGGAATCATTGAACTAGGATCACGACGTTGAAAAGGTCTCAAATTCGACCAATGAGTGACTTTTATAGTCATTCAGGATGAGAATGCGATATTCGCTAGTTGTGGATGGCTTAGTGTTCTTGTCGAAATGAGTAATTCATTCCAGGCTTTCCTTTCTGTTCCAGCCAATCGATTCAGCGGAAAATTGTGTCACCAATCGATTGGAGTAGGATATTTTGAAGCTGTGTGGCTGACATGTTGTGTAACCGCAAGGCAGACCATGAGATTCCAAGTGTGCCACATAACTCCACTCGTTGGGCTGTTATCTTGATGCCCGAACATGTATGTTGAGTTTGAGTGCTGATACTTTTGTCTGGAGACCCTGTTGGGACCAGGAGCCTGGATAGGATCAAGCCACTACCCTATCAACCCAACTCCCAAGATCGGCATCTCAAGATAGTGTATCAAAATCATCACTTGCTGCATTGACTTCATCAAATATGACTGGTGAGCTGCCAACCAA
Source organism: Fusarium albosuccineum (assembly GCA_012931995.1). Taxonomy (NCBI): domain Eukaryota; kingdom Fungi; phylum Ascomycota; class Sordariomycetes; order Hypocreales; family Nectriaceae; genus Fusarium; species Fusarium albosuccineum. Next base: position 26,232 of record JAADYS010000879.1, on the reverse strand, counting down.
GGTGGTCGGTTGTCTTCTCGATGTGTCGCGCTCTATGCGCAAGACACTGGAGACTGGACAGGCAGACAATCACGCAATCGAACGCCTCGAAGCAGTCCTATCGGCGGCACTCAAGTTTGCACAATCAGAACAACAACGGGGAACTAATTCCCTGGTGTTCGTCGGGTTGTTTGGCCTAAACCGCACTGCTGGCTATCCCCCAGTAGTGGATCTATGTGGAGTTGTTGAGGCGCTTTTGATTTCTGACAATGCCGATGCACATCGATCCGGTCACGATCTCCTCATTGAGCTGACAAACGAAAAGAATTTGCCTCACATTGAAAAGTACATTCGTACAAAGCTATCTGACCCTGAGGCGCTGATTGTACATGCTTATCTACGTCGACATCCGGAGCGTACGGATGAATTTGTCAGCGCAATCCCGGCACAGGAACATATTCAGACCTCTCGCACCTTCGCCAAAGCAGCGGGTGGCTTTGCCGGCGCTGCAGTTGGCGTGTCGGCCCTTTCCCTTGGCCCAGTCGGCTTAGCCGCTTTCGGCATCGGTGGAGCAATGGCTGGTTCGCGGGCAGTGGAAGCTGCCGAGGACCACGTCGTCGACAATTCGGAGGCCTTGCGGCTGGCACGTGAAATATGTGATCAATGGCTACAAGACTTTACGATGTTTGTCCCACGACCTGTCGATCGCGTCGTCCACATCCTTGAGAGGCTACACTGCTAGATATAGTCGGCCGCATGGACCTTGACGCTTATATCGACGATAAACACATTCGAACCAAGAGAAGACCATTCGATCAAGGAGAAAGGAAAACTTGCTATGCACATGCCATTGCGGCAGTGGTCCATATGGCGCTCCTTCGCATCGTTGGACGTGAAGGTGGTTGTCCTAGTATCCAAGAGATACGACAGTGGATTTTACGTGACGACAACTTTCCAGAGACACCAAATGGGTGGAGTGTCATGGATGTCCTAGAAGTCATACCCGAAAGGTATCGTCCACTTCGTGTTCGGGAAGTAGACGAAGAAGGCGCTCGACAAGCAGTTCTGCATCGACGGCCGGTGTTGGCCACTTTCCAGCTGTCAAAAGATGGTTGGGAGACGTTCGGCCAACATTTCGGAACAGCCGAAACTTGTGCTTCTGTACTAGCCTACAGCAAAATGGCTCAGCATCGAAATTCGCCGCCCGACGAGAGTGGTCATGCTGTTGTCTTGACCGGTTGCGATCCTGTCTCTCTCACGTTCCTCAATTCTTGGGGCAGAGACTGGGGCAACAGCGGCAGTTTCAGTATCGAGAAGGCGGCTGTACTCGAGTTGGATGGTCAAACGAAGACACTTATGGAGTTTTACGATGTGTACTGGCTGGAGAGCGATCTGAAAGACATTGAAAGGGAAGCGTACAACGCCAAGGTCGACGAGAAGTTACACTCCCATTCATCTCAGTTTCCCAGCATCTTTGAGCTGGAGACCCGGTGTCCCCTCTGCCTGGCTATAGCACCCATCGCTAAGTTTAGCGGAAACATGCGTGAGGCAACCTGCCCAACATGTAGCAAATCCTTCCACCCCGAACCAGGACACCTAGTGCAGGCGCTATACGCACGGGCAGGACTGAATGACTGAGTACACTGGTAACGGAGTAGCTTCTTGCGTGTGTTTTTGTTGCTTTCTATAACGCTAAAATGTCGTCTGCTGATAACTAACTTATCTCGCATAGGTAATTGGTTAAGATGTTTAGTTATATTTCAATAAACGATATTGAATTACCAGGTATGAAACCTCATCAAAAATGTCTTAAACTCAACCCTATTTATTACATCTTTACGACACGTTTAATCTTCGCTCGCGGTCTCTTAGCTCTATTAGGGAGAGAAGCAGCGCACCATGCCGGAACTACAAAGGATTCTCGACGCACTTTACGACTACCCCGTCGGAGAGCAACTTTCAGACAATCGTGACCAATATCTCACGAATTGGGGCTTTACCATCTACCGCACTTACTACGGCCCTTCATCCGACGAGAACTGGAACACTTTGCTGGCCACGGCCAAGAAGGAAGCCGACGAGGAGCTCTTGACCTGCGGAGATGACAATATCGCCAAGAAGCTCCAACCACTCTTCCGTCTAGATGCCCGCTCCGACGCCTCCTTGCTGGACGGTGTAGGTCTGCGTGGCTTGTGCAAGATTTACAAGGATAAAATCGGCGGAGCGCCCATGCCCACACACGAGACCTCCGTCTTTCTCGTTGCCGACGAGCACGTTCTCAATCAGATCGGTCAAGGCAACTTCATTGTCAAGGCTGTTGATGCCGATGAGCCGCCCCCAGAGGACGCTTTCTCGAATGAAGGCGGCAAAGAAATGTACTGGGGCTGGATGAGGATGCAGACACGGCAGTTGTTGGAGCTCTGGGGCATGCTCGAGATTTGCGCGGCGTATATGTGCATCACCTGGGCGGTACACAACGAAGATCTCGACAGCATGATCTGGGAGGGCGGTGACGCGGACTGATGTGAATACCCAAGCTCACTGACATATTATCTGGGTATGCTGGTTAATTAGCGGAGGCGGTTGACTAGGTCTGGTTCTAGAGGTGTTTCTGATGTCCCCGAGAGAGACACTCAATGCTGCTGCATATTTACGGGCAATGCTCTAGCTAGGAGGAACACTGAACGCACGTATGTAGCAAATAGTCTACAATCGCGAAAGTGGTCGTCATACGCGAAAAGTACACCAGCTCAGACTCTTGAGTAGCTATCACGTGACTATAACACCCCGCGTTTATAAATACTCGCCAGAACTCGTACTCTTCGTTGTGAACAACAGATAGCCTCACAACTCAGGATGTCTTCAGACTTGAATGATTCTATAAACCCGGAGAGGCCAGATACTAGAGCACCACCTGCAAAGCGCAAGCGACGTCCTCGAACCACGGTTGCATGCGACTCCTGCCGAATTCGCAAAGTCAAGGTGCGTCCGCTGTGAATGTTGTCTCTCTGAGCATCTCAGTCGCAGAATAGGCCCTTTGCTCACCATGGCTCACCAGTGTGATGGAGTTCTTCCATGTTCAAGCTGCATTCGTAAGTATGTCCGAGGAAGCGTAGAGTTTAGCGTGCTGATATGTTTATAGACCACAAGTTCCAATGCTCATACAAGGAAATGCAGCCTCATACCATTCTAAGTCGGGTGGACCGAGGCCGAGCAGAGAAGTAAGTATTTGATTACCATGAAAGTAATTGCTACGTTCTAATTCAGGAACAAACAGCTCATCTAGGGAACCTTATCCTGCATTAAGACCTCAACCTCGCGCTACACCCAACATCCAGAGCACGTTACTGATTAGTCTTGATGATGACCTCGCATCTACGGGGGAAGAATCGGTATCTGAGCACATCGGGACATTAAATCCGGAGCCGGCAACCGATAGTGCTGACAACCCAACTGGTCTTGGCCATGTCAATCAACACACGGGAGGTTCAGAGTTCTACGGATCAAGTGGAACTTTTTACTTTCTTTCCAGGCTTCGATCTCATGCAAAGTCTGGCATTCAATCCGCCAACAACCACTCCGCCTCTTCTCGAGGTACCCCGGAACGTTCGGTAATCGATCTACTGCATAGTTCCGATTATCCAGTTTCAAGTACGCATACCACAGGTATACGTCAGTCACTTACACCGAGGACTACGGCTGCTGAGGATGGGGAATCCAGCGCTATGACCGGACCTCCTGATGAGAGTTTTAGTCAATATTTCACTACGTCCCCCGTGCAGTTCGAAGTGGAGATACAGCGCGAATGTGTCAGGCTCTACTTTGAGAACCTCCACTGCGTCCATCCGATTCTGGATCACCCTTCTTTTCTAAGAAGATGTGAAAACGATGTTTGGCAGCTAAGAGCAGCTCGAGACACTCCCCGTAGTCAAAACCAAACAAAGTGCCTGTTCCCAGCTCTATTTAACATTGTTCTGGCCCTTGGTGCCATAACAGCCGGGGGCACATCGATGCTTACATCACATCTCACTGTCGACTTTCTCGAGCGTGTGAAGAGCCAAGTAACAGCTAACAGCCCTTCATATGTCCCGATCCGCGTTGCTCAGTTTTACTTTGATAGAGCAAAACTTTTGCTCGGGGATGTTTTTGAGTCGACGTCGATCGAATCCGCGCAGACGCTATTTCTAATGGTTAGTTCTAGTCGGCCTCCATTTTCACGATGGGATGCCCTGCTCATACAGTGTAGTCTGTTTTTTGTCAGAATGCCTTGAAGCCGCATAGCTGTTACATGTATAGTGGCATGGCTTTGCGGACGGCGTTGGCCATTGGGCTCCCTACAACAAACCACGTAAATACGATTGAAGAGAGGCTGCTGTGGTGGTAAGAACCATCGCCTACAAGCTATACTTGTTACTAATGTATCAACTGTAGGGCCATGTATTCTTCTGAGATGTCAGGAATAGTAGTCGCTGTGAACCTTGGGCTCTCTTTACTAACCGCGTGGCTAGTGAAATGTGCTCTTCGTCAGGCCGTCGGTCCTTTCTCCAAACCCCAAACCACTACACCATCCCATTACCTCCTACTACTGTATGCATCTCGCCTCTCTTCCGAAATCATAAAAGGCTTACTGCAATAGGGGTCAAAGGAGAGTCTTCTCCCTTTTGTCAACTGCATGGTAGATATAGCCCGTATCTTGGCTGAGGTGGCAGCGAATGCAAACATATTGCAAGACGAGGTAAGCAAGGCGGCTCAGTCGAACCAGTCTATGGAACTTGAAACGCGTCTGTTGGACTGGAAATCACACCTTCCACAGGCGCTTAACTTTGAAGAGGTGTCTTTGAGCGATAATGAGTTGGTGACGAAGCAAAAAGTCGTTCTCAAGCTTCGTATGTCATTCAGCTTATCTAATTCTATATCAAATTCTGATTCATCCGGCAGGCTTTCTGAATACGAAGCTTCTTATCCATCGACCTTTCCTGCTCTCGAGCACCACTGAGAAGGGCGGTGTTTCGCCTCGTCATGTCTCATCTTGTGTCGAAGCGGCCAGAGAAACCATTCGATTTCTTCATCACACATATACTTATCGCCCTTACTTCCGCACGTGGTGGGTGAACCATGAGACGTCTATAATGCCGTTAGCGTCTAATAATTAGTAGGTGGTACAACTGCACCTATGTCCTTGACGCAAGTATGGTGCTCCTCTACGTCGTCCTGGTCGATATCTGCTCCTGCCCCGTCGAAGAGGTTCTCGCCGATATTCAGAAGAGCCTTGACATATTTGCTGCGATGGACGTGGTGTCTGTTGCCCGAATGTGCACCAAGATCACGAAAGAAGTACTTCAAGCTGCAAAGAAGTCCCATCTGAACTCTCACAGGGAACGACAAGCACCAGTGGAGTTGGGCACTGTTCCAGCATCCGAAGATCATGGCCAACGCGAGGTTTATTCAGGACCTGAGGCAACCTCAATACATGATCAGGGCGCAGGACATGCTGAAGGAGTAGGGCTCAATTATGAGGAGCTATATGCGACCTTGGCTGACCCAAACCTTGTGTACAATTTCCTTAGTTTCGAAGATTGGAACGCGTTATCTAGGCCTGAAGATGATTTGTATGAGGGATTGGGACTTTGATACACGTGTTCCTGTAACGAATATTTAATAGAAATTGAAGTTCCTATCTAACAAAACAGTAATAGTATTGTTAGGCAACGCATTTGTTGTACTATATATGCCTTGTCACTTGCCCAGGTGACCAAGAATCAAAGATGCAATGTCCTCAGCAGTTGCCCTCTGGTCTAAGCATCCCAAAATATGCTGATCCGGCCGTACAAGCAATGCGCCGCCTTGAGACAGACCCGAGTCAAATTGAAACTTGTTTCCTTGGTCTTCATCTACAAACTCAAAGTCCTGCGTTGCAGCCCAAAGCTGCGTCTTAGCACCTGAGAAGTCAACCAGCTGGCGCATCTCCTTGTACCGCAACATCCACGTATTCTCTGACGGCGCAATCAACGTAAATGCATCAAATTTGACGAGGTCTAAAGTTGTGAACTTGCGCCGGTCAATATCGGCCTGACCAAATTCTTTGACGTAAGACACGTTGATTGGGGGCATGTCCAAGGCGGTGCTGGAGAGCTTGGGCCTGATCCAGGCATGTGGGAGGCGAGCACCGATAACAAACTTGGGCGAGAAGTGCGATGCGTGAGAGGGTGTGCGCTTGTCTCCGTAGACGTAACCGATATGAAGCTCGAGCTGATTCAAGTCAGATATTACAACCTTGAGAAGAGAAGTTGGGGGTGAGAGCCAAACATTGTCAAAGTGCTCGCGTTGCCCTTCCACCTCCCTTGCAATCATGTCCTGCTTTCTAGGGTCATGGACCGATTTATGGAGGTTTTCTCGCGCTTCTTGTTCATTTTTTATGCCGGCTGTGCCGAGAGCTTTGAGGAATGAAAAGATCTTTTTGCCATTTTTGACGCTTTGGGCAGAGTTAACAAGGGCGATCTGTCGTCGCTCATCCTCATACGAATCCAAGATGGAACTGTTTGCCCAACCATGGTGCACAGCAGCTATCTTGTAGACAATGTTGTGGGCATCGGCGATTCCCGAGTTGAGACCAAGCCCACCAGTAGGCGGAAAAGAGTGGGCGGCGTCGCCGACCCTAGTGTTTGTGATTAGCAATACCGACTATGTAGGTAGGTGATAGTGAAGGAGTAGCAACGTACAGGAAAACACTTCCCTTTCCGTACTGTTTTGCGACCTTTCTGCTGAGAAGCCAGGGACGGTAGCTAAGCACCTCAAATGGGATGTCTTGGCCAATGGCGGCAGATACCGTGGTTCGGGCGAGTTCTTGCGTCCATGACTCAGCTGGATGTTTCTCGGACTATTTCCTGTTAGCTCTGAAGTTTACTCGAGACTGTTAAACAAACGTCAAAATTGCTAATTAGAACTTGGTCGCCGCTGAGATCATAGGCAATGATGAAGCCAGAACACGCAGGATCAGTGATCCAATGGAGCATGCCGACTCTCTCTTTAACAACAGGTCTTAGATCAGCCTTGAAGTGAATTGTCATCATGGTTTCATCTGCAGTTTCCATTAGCAAAACTCATAACATCTGGTCGAGACCTACAGCCGTCTTCTCCTTCCGACTCGATGCCCAAGTCCTTGCGAACCTCGCTTTTTGCCCCGTCACAGGCAAGTACGTGCTTCGTCTTAACTTGCCACCTGGTTTTCGTCGAACGCTCCTCAAGTGTGGAAATTACTTCTAGTCCTGTCTGTGTATCGATTAACTAATGGCGTATTGAGTGAGGTCTGGGTCTCCTTGCCTGACTGCATTCAACGAATGCCACGTTCTTTTGGATCTCGACATTTGGATCATGCTGGAGCTGGTCTGAAACGAATTGCTCAAACGCTGGTTGCGAATGTTGTGGATCATCTGATCCGGTTAACACGGTTCGTTCGTTCCCCTTACATCAAGAGCAGCCCTACCTCAGGAGTGCAATCCAAAACACCACTGTCCATCCTCTCATACGGAAGAACACCGATACGCTCTCGGCTCAGGTTGATCAAGAAATTGACCCAGTACGCGTCGTCACGTTGGGTACCGAGCCTACGCAGCGCATTTGTGTCGAGGCCAAACTGGCGGCATATCTCTAAGCTTCGAGGGGATAGGGCGTGGGCTTTGGGAGCAGCCAGACGTTCGGGGTACTTCTCTACAATAAGAGATTTGACTATAGGCGAATTAGCTCGGAATCAAGTCTACCAGTACAGTGCAGTCACTCAAGAGCGCATACTGCCGAGTTTGGAGAGCATGTAGGCCGACAGCAACCCAGTCGGACCACCACCCACAATCAGGACGGGGAATTCAGCTGGCAACGCCGTTCCATGGGCAGCAAGGCTTCTGGTGGCCCGATGGTCATTTGTGGCGGATTCCAAGATTCCAGGCATAGCTAATCGCTTGCTACTGATGCTGTCGAGTTGGTTCGAAATGGGTCTATAGTATTGGCAAAAATACGATGAAATACCTAGACGCTTAAAGTAGTGCTATCTACACGGACAGTTGGGGCAGCGGATCGGGATTGGGTCATCGTCAAATCCTAGAATCACGTCCCGAGACTGACCCTGAGTTCCGCGATCCGGAAAGCGTCTAATACATTTGGCTGTGGTTGTGCAACATCTCCGAAGAACATGTTCCGATTGGGCAGAACAGCCTCGGCTACACCTGTATTGCCTTTTGAGAGCTGTGAGGGTGTAGAACAAACCTTGTCTCTACTAGCTCGATCCTATTGTGTGCTAAAAACCTGGGGTTACCCATGGTTAGCTTGGTTAGCTCCATCCAGGTCCAATAATCTGAGCTGCCATCCCCCGCTGACACATTGCATCTTGCACTAACAGTCAGGATGATCCACTTCCCCAGACACCTACAACCCCAGATCTTGGGGCGGCTGTCGGTAGGAGCAATCTCCGGCCTATGAGTATAAGGAGGTGGTTGAGCATCTCGAAGGCCCTTGTCCGACAACCAATTCTATCGAGATTCTGCCTGTGCATTTGAACCACCATGTCAACCTTTGAGAACCTCGATCTCGATCACGGGATTACCCCAGCCAACTACACCCGCCCCCCTGGAACCGAACTTCTTTTCGACAGCGGAGACTCGTGTGCCTCAGGCCGTGGACTTCAGTTCGTCCAAGGCCGAGATGGCAGCCGCACTGTGCTTGTGCCGCAGCCATCCCTCACAGATCCAAACGATCCCTTGAGATGGTCGAAACTCAAGAAATGGGGCACGTTCCTCAACGCTATTGGGTACTCGTTCATGGGGAGCGTGACCGGGCCCATCATGGCTGCGGGCATGATATCTCTTGCAGAGACATTCAGTGAATCACTGCAAAGACTGACGTACGCAAATGGAGCCACGCTTATCTGTCAAGGCGTTGGCAACATATTCTGGATGTATGTTCTGGCTATGATTGTGAATCCGAACAGTGCTCACCCCTCTATCTCTTAGGCCTCTGGCAATAAAATTGGGACGCCGACCGGTTTACATGCTCTCCAATGTCCTCATGGGCATTGCCTGTGTTTGGCTAGGCCTAGCGTCTGATGCCTCATACACACCCTTCGTCATAGGGCGTGCATTTCTCGGTTTGTTTGAGGCCCCGATCGAGTCGATAGTACCCACGACGATTACCGACATCTTCTTTCTTCACAACCGCGGCGAAAAGGTGTCACTATATGGACTGTCGGTCCTGGGAGGCAACGAGCTTGGTCCTCTGGTATGTTGATTGACCACTCGAGTGTTTTTTTCGCGCTGACTCGTGATCTTCCAAGTTCTCTGCTCTCATCATCCAGCGTCTCGGCATGGCATGGGCATTCTACATTGTATCCATGTTCATATGCCTCAGCTGCATCACGATGTTTTTCTTTATGCCAGAAACAAAGTATCTCGGTGCTCGGCCTGTGGCTTCCGTGACACAGTATCACAAAGGCGAGGAAGACGGAGACAAACCTTGCGAGCAAAAGATCGAGAACGTGGGTACAGGGAGAGAACAGCTGGAAGTCGAAGCTGCGTCTACCACCAAGCACAGCTTATTGGGTGAACTGTCACTCTGGCCAAAGCCAGATCCCGATGTCAGCTTTCGTAAGGTCTTTCTCCGTCCGATCGTTCTACTGGCTTATCCCACCGTGTTGTGGGCATGTCTGGTTTATGGCCTGTCGCTTGGATAGAACGTCATCCTGGGTGCAACGGTTGCTCAGCTTTTTGCCGAGCCATATGCTTTTGACGCTCAATCCCAAGGCCTTGTATTCTTGTCACCCTTTGTGGGCTCCTTGGTTGGGTCTTGGCTATGTGGCTCCGTGTCGGACTCGATCGCCAACTATTTCACTCGCAGAAATGGCGGCATCCGAGAACCTGAGATGCGGTTGCCGACATTGGTTATTGGGACATTCCTTACTTTCTTCGGGGCGCTCATGGCAGGTCTGACATATCATTACCGCACGCATTGGATTGGGCCAATTGTTGGTTTTGGGGTTTTGACCGCCGGTGGCCAAGTGGGTGTCTCGCTGTCAATGAGCTATGCGCTAGATTGCCACAAGAAAGTGGGTATCGCCAAGTCAACCGTAGTCTTGAACTTACTGACAGTCTCTACAGTTATCAGTGGAATTGATGGTCACTGTGGCGTCCCTCAAGTCAGTGTTGGCCTGGATATGGACCTGGGTCATCAACGACTGGATCACGGCCAGTGGAATGCTGACAGTTTTTATGACCATAGCAAGCATCAATGTCGTGGTTCATTTGACCACTATTGGCTTATATCTGAAGGGGAAACCACTTCGAATCTGGATCCATGAAAAGGACATGCTCGGGAAGTATGGTCTTAACTAAACGCCGTTGTTAATACCATGAACTAGTGCTTCACCTAGTACATTGATTGCCTGTCATGTTTCCATTACGTTCGAAGCCTGCATCTTATCAGATAATCTTGAAATGTTTTGTAATTCCTGTGTGTGCTTCAGAGCGGTGTAGTCTTCAACTCTGCGTGCACAATCATGCCCACGGTCGAGATCCCCTCTCTGGTCGTTTTATCAAAGGGTATGGGCCAGTGAGATGAACACAGAATAGTACCACCACGGCCTCTACGCGCTTCTATCCTTCCGCCATGCTATTTGCTCTTTCTAGAAAAGACTGCTTCCACAATAACGCAAAACACCTGCCGCAAGTCTTGGCTCGGGGATAGAATCGAAGTGCTAGAAATGATGCTCACGCCCACATTCTCACCTCTAACACAGAAGCATCAAGACCAATATCTGGTTCAACCAGTAGCTCAATCAATATGCGACACAAGTTGGATTTTGGTACAAATCTCACAGTCCTTGAGTATGATTCACAGGTATGAACTTGACCCTCTTTCTCGGCTGGGCACGTACGAATGAACCTTAATGGTAGGGCCATGTTGTTGAACGAGGACTTAGGACTCATGACAGGATCAGTTTCTCTCTTTTCTTCCATGAGTTACTGCTCTCGGTCACTGCGCCCTGTCGCAAGTATACTTCTTTTCGGCAGTGGGCATGGTTATTCCGAGAAAGCTGTTCCGATTGGTCGGGTCGGCAACTGGGGCCCCTCTTCGGATGCCCCAGATGTCCGAGGAAGCTCGCCGGACCAATGACCTTGCTAGCTAACCGGAGGCCGGAGCATACGGTACTCATCCCGCCGATCGTGCGTGAGCAGGTGCATTGATGGGTGATGCATGGCGTCCTTTCCGCCCGTACGAACCACAGCGGCTAATAAGCTTGCGTTGATAGTTGTGATGACATCGAATCCACAAAGAAGGCAAGTGGGAGAACAGTGACCAGACGACCTGTCGAACAGATCCAATGTTCCGATCTCTCATGGCCCTGAGCTGCAGGTGTTAGAGTCTCACCCTTGGTCTACTGGGTCTCTCGGGGATATGCAATGCCTAACTCTGACGTCCGTGGCGCGTACGCGTCCCGGGGCAACATGACGCACTGCGGTCGCCAAATTGCTGACAATTCTCATCTGCGATTGAAAGTTTGCCCATGGATATGATCATAATTTTTACAGCCTACCAGTGACAATGTCACAGGACCTGCAAGGTGAAAAGTTGTTGCAAAAGTTACTTCCTCGTCCGATCAATCCTATCTTACCACTAGAGCAGCATGTTTTAAGACAAAGGCGCTCGGGTCTGGACGTTCTCGAATGACAATATCGATTGCCTCCTAGCATGCCGATGAAGGATAATGGCGAGCTGCCATCAGTATCATTATGGGGACTGATTACAATCGGCAACAGACTGTGAAAGTACGTGCTTAGACAGTACTCCCGGCCATCTACAGCCAAGTCGTCAGTTACAATCAATGGACACATGCAGCTGTCCATTTTTGGGATGCTTTCAATACGCGTGGAGACTGATAGCCTATTCTAATTACAATGCGACTACGCTTGAGCAGACACAAAGAGTTTGTCGTCACCCGGCCCATCGTGAGAAGAGGGATTGGTCGGCACTAAACCAAGCTGCCATTTCATCAGTAGGCAACAGCACGGTTGAAATCTTCCCATGCCCGTGCTGTAACAGGCAGCAGCCTGTTGTCATATCCAAACTTCTACTCCTAGGGTCTACAATTTCACTTTTAGCGTGAGGGCGTAACTTTTACAGCCGCTATCAGGCTTTCATGCCACGCAATCTTCTCTTGCTGCACGCTGAAGAGGGTTCTGCAGGTGGGTCATAGCCCAGGACGGGATAAGTTCAGAGATGGCAACAATCTTGATGGTACACTCGACAGTGAGATCAATTCCATGCCAGATATGATCAGAGTTAGAAGTTCATCAGCTCTCACTGTCTGTCGTATACTTCTGCCTGGGACGAGTCACCCATGGTGATCACTTTAACCCTGCAATATTCTACATTGTTAATAGGATGATTGTGGTGTGCAAGACAGCCGGAATTGTGTTGGCAGGAAACAATCTTGAAATTGCCTTCTGCGGCTGAAAAGGTTGCTGATGAAGTGCTTGCTGCCTGCTGGAGCCTGGAGCAGCTGGCGTGCCTTGATGCCTCAGGTGCCAAGCCCTGCTCCATACCTATAAAAGAACCGTCTCGCTCCGACTTTTGGGTCTTTTTTTCTTCTTTCTTCCCCATCCGAGTGCAAGGGCGTTTTCCTTCTCCGTGAAGCGATAAGCTGAGAGAGGAATTTTGCTAGTTGAAAACTATACACTGACCGCTCCTCGTTGGGTTCGCCTGGCGAGGGAATTTTTTGAACCCGTTGAACTTTTGTTTCTTTCATTGCGCCCGGTCCTTGTAGGACCGTCGTGAAGAAGGAAGTTGGTGGTGAATGGGATCCCTTTGGCGTAGGTCAAAAAGGGAGGGTGGCTTTCTTTGTGGGATCATCTTGCTTGTAAAGATTTGATCTGGCATTGAACATTTTTATTTGGTTTGTTGTCACAATGGAAACATGATGATCCATCACCCACATGTCTTGACCAGATATTTACATGTCGTAACCATGTGGTAGTTGTTGACTCAAGTCAGAATCAACGACCCCAAGGAAGGACTTGCCAAAAACGTAAGCGAATACGCGATGCACTATCTCGAAGGGTCACGGAGCAAAGTTGTGATTGACATTTGGATGCCCTCCCTGAGCCTTCCACCGCTCCTAAATTTGCTTATGTCTCATTTTATCACCAGGTAATTTCGCTTGGCGTCTAGCCCAGCGACATCCAGCCCGGGCCACGCCGAAATGTAATTTCATCCAGGACCCAGCCGCGTACACGCCTCCGTCACTTAACGCGGTAAGCTTTGGTGCGCCGGAACGTAAAATATGATTAGCGAGACGCGCGTGGTTAGGTTTTGACTTCGGAATTTCTAGTAAAGCCCAAAGCACGAGTATCTGAAATTCAGGGTAGGTTCATACATTGCATTAAGCTGGCAGGGAGACTCCAACCCAATTTGTCTTGCAAAATGCAGTGCAATTCTTCTTGCAATGTCGATATCCCGGAAGCTACTCCATATTATTGCTCAACTTCAAACAATAGGTATTACACTCTTAGTGCCGTGTCTGACATTTCACATCCTATCGCATTGTTGATGGGCCTCCTTTTGTAAGTGCTCACTCGCCCTTACGCGGAACAGTATATGCGCATACGTCGAGCTAATACCCCAAGCCTTCAACGACTGCATCAGCACAATTGCATCATCCAGTAGCCTGAGTCGCCCCTGCCTACGCAGAAAGTTGCCTATACCTGGCAGGTTGACTCGATTCCACCCATGGGCGACCCAACCAGTGGTGTCCACGTTGTCGAGTGGCTTCGGACCCAGCACCACAACCGGACCGGGCCTCGAGCACACGAAGTCGTCTCCAAACCGCTCCGATAAGGCTGAGTATAGCCAAAGCACTAGCACGGCGCGAAGTAGACTGACGGGCGTGCCAAAATAGGTGCAGTGACTGCATCGTACTACCTGTAGGATTCGCGCAGCGTAGAAGCAGCCCAGACGTCCCTGGGTCGAGAATGCGCTCCATTTATCGCCTAGCTGTGCCCACTCCGCGGTTTCGAGCTTGGCGTAGATGAACTGAACCACAGTGAACAACAGGTTAGGGGTCGGCGTGTTGTGCATCGTTAATGCGCTGAGAGTGATAATCTGGTGGGTTGTTGCGGACTTCACTTCGTCTATCGACCGCTCTATGTTCTCGTTGTCTTCGAGGGCCAACAACTCCGTAAGTACATTTGCTGCGAGTAGTTTGTCGTGGTCAGAGAAGCCTGGGACGCCGAATTGAGTTGCATTCTGGTCTTTGATAATATCTGTCAGATGCTGCAGGATGACTTGCTTCCCGAGCGTGTTGGTCTGGGGCCAGACTGATTTCCAGGCGTTTGATGCAATAAGTTTCTCCATAGTTGGGAGGCTGTTGGCTTCTTGACTGCATTAGCGATTTGTCCCCATGGATGTCTTTGTCGAGACCTACCAAGGCTAGGAAACCCCGCCCAAGTTTGAGCCGTGGACGCACCCCAGCGACCATCCGGTTGCGGTAGCGAGATTTGTAGCTCGGATAATTTCATCAAGCGACTCAGGTCAAAGTGACTATCATATGCCGAATCTAAGAGCTGCGCATTGTTAGCTCGAAGTGGTGGAAGTTCAGTGGCAGGCTCACCCAGATTGCAAACCCTGCTCGCCGTCGCTCTTCATCCAGTAGCCATATCTGCCATTTTTGCGTCAGAGGAAGTTGAAGTTTTGAGAACTTATCTATTGGGAACATGTCTGTGAAGAGGCGCTTCTTACGTCCCAAGGTCGTAAGCAAGGCTTGCAGTATCTCTGCAAGCTCGAGAGATCTCCGTTCGCCTGCGTACATGAGACCAATGTGGTTGAGCAAGATTGATTGGGTCATCCACAGTTCTCGAGCGACTGAGTTCAGTTGTTCGCACTATAGAGGGTTGAGTCAATTGCATGGCGCCAGAATACATCGATTGGCTTACCATGGAAGACGTCTTCCGCCGGACCAACTCGTGCATAGCACGAGAGCACGCCAGAGATTCCTTCATGCCAGAAAACTGAGCCCCTATGGCTGCCACGGTGAAGACGAGCAGCCAGTGTCTCTTGGGTGACGAGAAAGTAGCTTTGTGTAATATGGGCATGACAGGGTGAAAATAGTCAAAGTATAGCTGCACCCAAGCGTTCACAATAGGACCTGGCGGTATGCGTAAACGCATAAAGGGCGGGAAGTAGGCGGTACTCTGCAGCTCAGTTGCCGCTTGAGTCATCTTGTCGCATACATCGTCGGATACCTCGTCCACATGCGCCAGATTCTCCTGGTCGACATCCTCGGTAGGCACCTGCGTCATGTCTGGGAAGATGAGCTGGGCGTCGACCTCGATTGACACGGGATGGTACTGCCGTGGCTCGACGGCGTCTTGGTCGATGGCAGGCGAGTGACTGCGGCTGTAAAGCTCCGCAACGTCGGACTGGGCCATTGTAGCCGAGACGGGAGGGTCAGACAGGGCTGTAGGTAGTAGGCATCTGAGCTCCGCTTGGTCGAGCCCGCGATTATTGATGGCTTCCAGAGAGGGGTCATCCTGGAGTAGAAAAGACATGAACGTCTCGTTGGTGTTGTAGTCGAGCCAATTGTGCGACTCGAAGGTATCCCCAGGGAAGAGAGACGGTGTGGCTGTGTTGTTGGTTGGATGAAAGTCCAGAAACATGTCGCTTACATCGAACGGAACATAGGCATGATTGACTTGGCTAGAGCTCTCTGAGGTTTCTAGCAGTGGCTCAATGGGCGGCATGTTGTCTCGTCTGGGTAGAGAAGTTTGGTACCGCCCCGGTACTGCATGAGTACCCGCGCGCGTAACCCCGGAAGCGCTATTGGGGACAGCCATGGGAGGCGACAGCGGAGACCGCGGCGAGTTAGTGGCTTTGGCAGTCTTGGGCTGAGCCAACGACCTATCTAGGCTGGCTTCGGATGCCTTCCGCTTCGAATGCGGTGCGTAGTGGCACTCATTGTGCTGGCGACGACACCGCCTGCAGGGCCGTTGGCCATCGCAGCGCACCTTGGACGTGTTGCAAGCTCGGCATGCTTGGGCGACGCGCCGACGGCTAAGGATAGGATCCTGATGGTCAGGGTCTAGGTGCAAGGCAGTGTGATGGCGAGCCAGCGAGTCTCTGAGGCTATGTCAGTCATCAAGGGCCTGGGTTGGCTGAAGGAGCGTCGCGTACATCCGGGCAAAGGTCTGGCCGCAATGGGAGCATGAGAAGGGCTTCTCTTTGGTGTGTGTCCGTAGATGGCGCTGGTGATGGTCTCTTCGCTGAAAGGTGAGCTGGCAAATGTCGCAAAACAATTCGGTCTGCGCGTCAACGAGAGTCATGGCGATAACATGTGCTGGTGGACATCGCTATCGTCCAAGTTGATGGCCTCAGAGACCACCGGTCGGAAGTTCCTCTGCTGTCTCAGGTTTCCGGCATGATTCTTGGCTGGGGCGGTAGAGGTAATAGAGTTTGCGCTACAGTGGATTCAACTTCGTCATTTCGATGCGCGGAATCCCTTGCCCAGCCCCGGATGACCCGGCGGCGTCATGCAGAATCTCGTTTCGGAAATTACAAGACGCTCCGAAACAGACCGAGTCGGGCCGGTACCCGACACGATGCCCGATCGATCGTGATCTTGCCCACGACGAATGCTTTGACGGCCCATGCAGTTTTGGAATGCAACAGGCTCTGTCGTGATTTAAGACAGTAATTTCACGTTTCCTTTCCCAAGTCAATTCTAAGACATGATTTTGACCAGTGCCAATTAACAGCCATCGCCTCGCTAGGCCTTCGAACGCCTATCTATTGCTCTAAACTAATATGCCCTTGTGCTAGCAACATCACGGTCAATTATTGTTTCAAAGTGGGAGGTCATGCAAATTGTGAACAGATGCCTAGGGCTACTACACAAACAGAAACAAACGAGGATGAGCAGGCACGGGTAGACCAAGACTGCGGGCAATACTCCAGCCTCAGGATTTAATTCGAGATTACTTTATTTACGTTCTCAATCACACCAATTTTGCACGATTACCTAGCTGTGATGTGTACTTTAAACCCCTTGGGCTTGACAAACCAGCGGTTGTTTGTCTTTAGTTCTCCTGCTGCGACATTGTTACCCGGAAATGTGAAATCAAAGTCTCGGACGATACGAGGGATGAGCTTGAATATCTCCATCGTGGAGACATGTCTTCCAATACATGTTCTTGCACCCATACCGAACTATAAACGTGGTTAGTAATGTTCGTTATCAGCAATGAAATACTTACTGGCATCCAGTGACGATTCATAGCATCGAGCTTCTGCTTGTCGCTCTCTATCCAACGCTCGGGTCGAAATACTTCCGGATCGGGCCCAAAGATGACAGGGTTCGCGTGCTCTACCCAAGTATTGACGCCCACAATTGTCTACTAGTGTCAACTCAAGTCCTCTCCGTATAACTTAAACTACTTACCCCTTCTGGAAAGAATTGCCCAGCGATGGTGGCGCCGCCTTTTGGGACTACCCGCTCCAACGGCAGACCGACAGCGGGATGCAACCTCAAGGCTTCCTTCAAGACGGCGTGGAGATATTGCATCTCCTGCGTCTCCTTGAAGCTAAAACATCGGGTATCCGCGGCCCGTGGTTGGTGCTCGGCAATTTCTTGGCGAAGCTTTTCGGCGACTCTTGGGTTCTTCATGAGGAAGAATAGTATAGCTGATAGACTGATACCAGTCGTGTCCGAGCCAGCCGTCATGTTGGACGAGCACCCACTGAGAACATACCAATAGTTATAAGTAGCCGGATCTTTGCGGTGGCGGGCCGCATACTTGGAGAGGAAATCCATCCGTTGGGTGTCCTCATTCTCAGTGTCGAGATTCTTGGGCTTCGACTGATGCTCTTTCAGAAGCCGCTCAGTATACTGAATGACATACTGAATACCACTTCCTGAGCTTGCAAAAAGGTTGCGAAGAGTAAACAAGAAGGGATGGATCCAGGAGTAGATGCCTACGATGCTCGCGTAAGCAAGAAAGCCCTCGAGCGAAGCCATGATCCCTGCAATATCCACACCGTGGTCGAGGAAACCCAGTCGTTTTGAATATGTAATCATGCTGATGACATCGAAAGCATAACATTGAAACCAACTGCCAATATCGACAAGCAGGCCAGACGATTTATCATCCCCCGCCATCTCACGAAGTCGTTGGTCGAATAAATCGGCACACTCGTCAACAAAGTCTTCGTACGAAATCAAGGCTGACATAGCGTGAGTGCTCTGGTATAGCCTCCGAATCTGGGCGTGCTCCTTGATATGTTCGTGGGCAAAGAGGGATGGCTGGTCAGCGTTTGGAACAGCAAAAGCTCGATAAAATGATGACTTTGCAAATTTATCTGCTAAGCCAACACCATATATGATCCGAGCTGCTTCTGGATGGTCGAAGCTGTATCGATTGGGACCATATCGAACAATGGGGCCATATTTGCGGTGGATGTTGATGTTGTCCCGCTCGAATTGACCGCCTCGGACCCGGTTTAGATACCATAGATCAGTGAACCGGGCGAGGGTTGGCCCCGGGACATTTTTGAGGGGGGAGAAAAAGACATTGTATAGGCAACGCAAGGCCTTGTAGGCAATGGCTAGAGCCAAAGAGCACAAAGACACCAAGTAAAGTAAAGCCGCCATAGTGGTAAGGAAGATGCAGAATCATCCGCATTATTAGCGGCAGACGCAAGCTCCTAGCCGATTTATAGGAACACAGGCTTGGGCAGTCTCATCACTCTTGTGTGGTCCCGGTGGTCCCGCTGTGTGGTCCCGAAGAAGTCCAGCTTAGGTGGATCAGTGTGGAGCCAATGGGACAGAGACTCTTCTCTGCGTAGTCCCGAAAGGAGACGAGAGCCAGCAAAAGAGTATAAAATACGGGAAATTTTTAAGGAAATTAAACCAAGATTTTGGAACTTAAATATTCCTATGCTACAAATACATCTACCGGTGTGCAACCAACCCTTCCCAGCGGGTAATGCAGTGGGCTGAAAAGAGGGGCCCTCTTAGTCCTTCCCTCATGCACATCCACGCCTTCTGTGGTGTCATGTCATCTTTTGGAAGCCCTAACAGTCTCGCTTAGCATCAGCCAGGAGACCTTCAGGACAGCTCCTGCTGGAAACAAGAAACCGCTGATAGTCTGGCTTACTAGCCTGCGTACAAGTATCTACCACTACCTATCTCAAGTAGCTCTTCCAGTGATGGCTCCGCCACGATCAGGAAGTGTATGACAAATGTCACCACGGAGTCTGAAGGGTCTTGAATTAGCCATAGTACTTGCTGGAGGAAACCGTCTGAGTATACTATTAGCACCTGCTTGGCAAACTGAGGCCATATAAGGGCTGGGTCTAACGTAGGTAAATAAAAATAATCTACCTGACTAAGCGTCTATTTTTTAAGGTTATGGATCCTTCTGTAAATCAAGTCTCCATTTGCTTCGGACTGCTATGACTGGATAAAGATGACGTGAGACTGTCGTGGCTCAAACATCTTTAATCAGCTGAATTACATATTCCTTCACTCCTCCCTTTGAGCTAGGCGTAAGAGGTGGGCCAAAAGTGTGTGGTTTTATGTACAGGATTCTATTACTTGTGTACTAATCTCATGGCTGACATTTCATCCAACTAATGCGTGCTGCCAATGCATCTGAATGGCCTGGCGGTAGCTCCGTAGTCCTAGGTGGAGGAAATTATCCCCAATTGGCAGGAGAATCGCAGGTGAGCAGACTGTACATTCGAATCTAGCTAAGAATGTGTTTCCTCACGGTTGAAACCAGCCAAAGATTGTCGTCTACATCCAGTGTGCTTAGGCCGCATCATTGTTAGCCCCCAAGTCTCCATCTCCAGTGGTTAGGATTACATGGACTGTGAAAATATGTAGTCCTTCATGTCTCATGGCACTGATCGAGGTAATTTGTGGGAGATAGGAGTGTGCCTTTGTGCCGCCGGGGTGACAAAAAATACAGAGCCGGATCTGGCGATGCGTGCCCTCCATGACGCCGTTTCGAGGCGAAACTCTTTGCTAACTCCCGCGCCAAACGCAGTCTAGATGTAAACGGTCAGCTGATCTACCTACTAAAAGGTCTATCAAACGGGCTACCAAACATAGTTATCCTACTCGATAGCTTCTTAAAGTTCCGGTAAAGACAGTGAAAATACACATGAAGTCACTTCGGTAAAATCGCAGGGTGGTGAAACAGGATGTCAAATGTGAAGTCTGATTAGTGATCCTCGAGTACCTAATAAGCGCCGATGCATAGCCATCCGACACGCCAACTCATAGGGCACGATGCCCTCTGCCCCTTGTTCCGGATCATCGCTGCCGGCTGGCGCAGCTTCGCTGTAATTATCCCAAAACTCATCGTAAATGAGGTTGATCGTCTGAGTGTTAGGAACAAGGCGAGGGTTAGTAGCTGATTCGTCTTGGGCCTGTAGCGAGAAGGAGCCGTCTGACACCCCACCTTATCTCGGACTCGATCAATGCAACCTTAACTTCGGACTGCTTGTACAGCCTCAGCTGACTTGCCTAATTAGGGAATTCGGTATTAATACGAGAGTAAGAATAGATGAAACAAAGATTTAGATGGTCAATACCATAAAGTAGCACTGCCTCATTATTTGGAAATATAAACTCATTGATACTACCCGGTATTACATGTTCTTATACTATCCAGCTTAAATTTATCATTCCGACTCCAAACTCGCTTATTTTACTATTTCTTGATCCTCAGCAACCATGCATTTCCTCAAGACTATCATCTTGGCCGCTTCCGCTGTCGTTGCTGCTCCAGCGACTGATGCCTCTGAGTCCGTCAGCATGTCGAAAAGGGCAAACAATATCTGCGGTGGAGGCGCCTGTGCTATTGCATGGGAAACCAAGTACTGTGGGGGAGATAATATCTATTTGGCGCATCACATCGTGCCAGATGTTCGTAACCTCCTATTCCTTCCTTGCCGACTTAGCTAATCTGTTCAAGTGCACCCAAACCTGTATCAAAGTTACGGACAGGATGATTCAAAGTGTTCAAGCCTTCGGTACTGGCAACACTGGCACGGCCTGCTACATATACTCGGACTTCGACTGCAAGGACGAAATCGGCAGAACTGGTCTTGCCTATACTGATCAGTGGTGTGTGACAAATCATCGTGATCTCGTCAACAACCCTGATGAGACTTCGAAGGCGATCGGCAGCTGGAAGTGTACCTACGGTTGTTAAAGATATGGATACCGTGCTATAGCAGCCCCGGGTACACTGTGTGTGTAAAAGAGAAACGGGGGGAAGATATTCTGTCCGGCATGAACAACATGCTCAGATTTGGGTGATATAGGGTGGTAGCATAGCAGTACGATAGTATGGGTCGGGTTATAGATCATCTTTCCCAGCATACCAGTCAATATTCATTGCATGTTTTTTACTCAAAGTTTAGCAAACAACAACAAGCACATCAGCCTTGAACGAAGATCGCAGTCGAGCACTCTCTCTTCATGCTCGCTGATAGGTATTTTCAGCCAGTAGATTTCGTCTGTCTGCTTGAGGAAGAGGGATGAGTAAGACTCAAGCGTATCCTCCTATGGTGAGATAACGTACGATAAGACAGTGGATATGGAGAGCTAGATGCCATAAGTTGAGGGCTTGCTTGTCTGCCGAAACGCGCCGTAGGATCATCGTCTTAAGCCCCTATAAGTATGAGACCATCTTCTAGACTTAATATAGCCCTCTGTTGCTGGATAGGTCATGTTCTTGCCGTCATCTGCAGGTTACCCAACTGTCCAATGCTAATGCTACAGGGTAGCCAATTACTTCTCTGTTTCTTACCATTGTTACATCTTTGCCCACAACACGGCTTCATCTACTAGTCAAATTAGTGTAAATGTGTTTGGGTTAATAACAGTAGATTTATCACGTCTTTATAGTAGAGCATTTAGTAGTCAATGCAGTGAAGAACCGCCAGAATGCTGCTTTGTTTACCGCTCGTTCACTTGGTTCCCATGAGTCCCCGCAATGCGGTATCCAATAACAAGACCGATGTTACTAATAACTCTGTCGGTAATTCTAGTTTGTCGTGCGATGCGCAAGATAGTCGTAGAATTAGCTTGCCTTGAAAGGGTAAGGAAGTAATCAGATCGAGGAGTGGTTAAGTATAATTTCCAACAACTCTGCCAAGTTGCGGAGCAGGGATACGCGTTCAGCCTAAGCCAAGTTGACCAATCATATCAGCCGGTCACAGCTCCGCGAAGATCGTCATACCCCGCCGCCGGCAGAACCGTGCCATATCGACAAAACGGAATCAAGTGAAAGATAGTCCAACTAGCTAGACTACATCTGTGTGCCACCATGCCCTCCAGACCAGCAGCCCCTTCACCTTCGTCCAAGCTTCGCCCGTTGTTGGCAGCTCCACATGTAGCAGCCAATGAGCAGTCCCGGTCCCAGAGGCCTGTAGTGGTCCCAAAACGCGTCGTTGTCGCTGTCGCCTGTGTGGCCTGTCGAAGGCGCAAAGCCAAGGTAACAGGATCCTTTCCCAAGTTTTCGTCTTTGCCCTGCTTGTCAAGCCCTGTCTCTGACCTGAGATGATCCTCAAAAGTGTAGCGGCACTCGTCCCAAGTGTGCTGCATGCATATCTCAGAGCGTCGACTGCGTGTACGAGGCCGAGGCCAATGAGACGCGGGCCGGGGCCGCCAAGCGAAAGTTCGACGAGCTTCAGGCCAACAAGACGGCGTACGAGCGCGTGTTTGATGCGCTTCGGTCGCGGTCTCAAGTCGACGCCGAAGCCGTCCTGACCAAGATTCGGAGAGGCGAGAACGTAGACGACATCGCTCGTCAGATCGAGTATGGCGACCTGCTACTCCAGACGGCTCTCGTGCCCGAGACGAGTTATCGCTACGAGTTCCCACTTTCTCCTCACATGCCGGCTCGCCTGACGTCGCATTCCAACCCATATCTCAATTCCCTAATCTATGAGTTAGCCACCCCCCCGGCCACTCCCTCCGGTCATCCCCTGTTACGGACGCAGCCGGGTGTGCCCTCGTCTGAGGTTTATACCCCATACCTGAAGCCGTATCATGCCGCCGAAATCATCGACCCACAGCTCAGTGCTGTCGTGCCGTCGAAATGGACAACGGTGTGCTCTGATGACGCGCTGATGAGGCGTCTGCTTGCCGCCTTCTTCCTCCAAGACCATGACTGGTGGACTGCCTTCCATAAAGACTATTTTCTCCGAGACATGGCCCATATGCGCGACGACTTTTGCTCCGCTCTGCTCGTCAACGCATTGCTTGCTCTCTCTTGCGTGAGTTGACCTCGAACGGGGCTTCGTGGTTTGCTGACCATGGACAACCTTTTTTCACCTGTAGAATTACTACCGCGGTCTCTCTCAGCGTACTGAATTCTGGAGCCACAAGACACTAGGCTATCGCTTCCTCGCAGAAGCCAAGAGGCTCTGGGAGTATGAACAGAATGAGAGCAAACTGACTACCATTCATGCTAGTCTTGTATTTCACATCATCTACAGCGGGTCTGGCGCTGACAAGATAGGTTTCGCTTATATGGCACAAGGGTGTGCTATTGCTCATCGAATTGGACTCTTCAAGACACCCGTTATAGTGGAAAGCCCTCGGATACGTCACGTCCGGAGCTACACTGCCTGGGCCTTGTATTCTTGGCAGAGGTACGCCATCATTCAACCTCATATGATAAAGCCTGTTGGACGTCGGACTGACCTGGCACCACCTTTCAGCCTTATCTGTTTTCACTATTTCCGTGCTCCTCTCGTCGATCGAGAGCCGGAGATGGCCTTGCCAGACCCTTTACATCACCCTGACTGGTATGGCGAAATCTGGCTGAGATATCCGCTCAACAGGACGGTGCATCCTAGTCATTCAGCAGATGTGTTCAGGGCCAAAGCCGAATTCGCCATCATCCTGAATGAGCTTGCACACAGACTCTTCGGGCCATCCACAGCGCCAGGGCTCACAGGAGCCGAAGTGGCCCGATTCTACACTAGGTTCACCACCTGGTACGGCAACCTACCACTGTCTCTTTCGCCCCGACAAGCTGTGCTGCCGTCACATCTTAAGACCCAGTAAGTAACTTCAGCACAAAAGCATCCGGTTGAGCTGTCGTTTCCGCCAACTGTTTAAAGACCGTGTTTCGACTCGAAAACTATCTACACCCATTGCTGACACCAAAATCAATTCCCAGTATGCACTACTTCCAAATAATATCTAGACTGCTTCAACATCCGAATCTTCTAGCTGAGGAGGGCTCAGGAGCACGTTTAGATGCTAGACACCTCTTCCATCAAGAACCCCTACAGATTGCCGCACATGCCAGGACAAGCCTTGAGACATTACTGCGTCTGTATTACCTCCGACATGGTTTCGAGTGCCTGGATACCTACCTCGTATCTCTGCTCATCGACATCTGCTCAGGCGTCATCGATGAGATGAAATTACCTCACAACCACGAAGAGCTCACTGCTCTGCGGTCTACCGTTATTCTCTTGGCCAAGGGTATCTATGAGCAGGGTCAAAGCTTCTTCTTGGGAAAACTCATCTTCCAGCTGGTGAGAAGCAAGATGTCCCCAACAGACCTGAGTGTTCTCGAACGCTTTGTCAAAATGGAACCCACAAGGGAGGATGAAGTCAAAGCTCTTCGGCAAGTCCAGATGGATTGGCCGGTAGAAATCACCAGTATGAAGGATGACCCAGAGTCAAAGAGCTTAGGAAACTTCGTCAAATCGCTCCAAAGGACTTAACCGCCAAGTGATAAGGATCTCTAGAGTTAGAATAACTAACTAGACAATATTGTATCGGCATCAGGCAAATAGCCTCTCATTGTGCAACTAGGCGTGACTCTTCTTTGCTGCTGCGCAGCTGAAAAGTCAAAAAATAGGCAACCGTGTTGGCATTGTTTATGATGCTATGATGTGCTAAGAAACTGTGTTCTTTGTTTTTGTAGAAGCTGGATACCATGCATGATAGATAGCAAGAATATCGCCGGTCGTTTGTGAGTGAGGAGGGTTTCTGTGACTCTTAGCAGGTCCAACCCCTCAATCATGATCTAGCGACAGGTGCAGCCCACAAGCACTACTGTGTTGAATTGCGTATCGACACAGTTAGGTATCATCGTTCGAACCCCACGGAGCCCAGTTTTAAATATACCTGTTGCGTCTTATGCTAATTGGTTACATGTTTTGTGATATACGGGGGTGCAGGAAGAGAGAGTAAAATTGTCCGACATCGCTTCCCACCAACCGAAATTAGGCAACGAACTCCGGTAGCCCAATAAGCATCTGTTATCTACTCTACTCCGTCTTCGCAAGGTGTAGAAGGGGCTCTGGCACGTCCTCGATAGATGCATCAGCCTTGTTGATGATAATATCCATGAGCTGGTCAATGTCGGCTTGTTGAGCATTGCCAATATCAAAACCAGTACCATCAGATAGCGTCAGCTTATCTGGGTGGACGGTGCGCTTGCATTTGCCAGCACGAGCAGTCTGCTCTTCAGGGGGCAACGCTAAGAACTTCGCCTCCTCCGCCTCCTGGTCTGACCGCTTGCACTGTCGTTGATAGACTCCATGGTCGTCACGCTTTCCTGCACCGCAGATTGATGTCCAAGTACTGCCAGTGGTAGGGACCATTCCATCGTTGCTCACACAGCCTCCAGTGCCCGATTTGAAAACTTTACCGGCACAAGAGTCGCTGGTGCCAGGGGCCTTCTGGTGAAGCATTCCAATGCCCGTTGGCGGGAGACCTACGAAGAGGCCAGACATCGCTCGTCCCATCAGATTACCACAGCATTCATAAGGCCACAGTTCGGTGCAACGTAAATATTTATTAATATGAGCCAACGACTATTTTTCGTGTCGCCAACCGAAGACTCACACATGATCCGTGCTACCAATACCTCATTGACTTCAAGTCCGGCTGGGGATTCCCTGTGGGACGGGCAAATGTCTCCAAGACATATGGCTGAGAGGCGGCGGAGCAACAAGTGGTTGGCCACTAAGTTCTCGGCCCTATGTTCGCCTTCCAAGGCACCCCTTATTTTTCCACCCGCTATGTGTGCCTATCCGGTATCCTTCCCCCCCCTCAGATCGTTACTTCAGCAGCCCTTCCACATCGATGCTAACCCCATTCTTATCCCATAGCCCCTTCCTCTTATAATTAGTTACGTAACTACACTAATCATAATAGCCACTATTAGTACCTCTATTTAT
>JAADYS010000877.1:0-39808 GCA_012931995.1 Fusarium albosuccineum | reverse complement strand
GGGAGGGAATAATAATAATCTGGCTTAGTAACCTTACCTAATTAGGTAAGGCAATAAGGAAAAGTAGGTCTATTGGTGTAATTAGCAATAGTTATTAGTGCGAATAGTAATACTCATAATAAACAGATTCACAATCCAACGCTACGAGATACCAAGACAGGCTTCACTATTGTCAGTTAGCTCCAACGGCCACTCGGATACAAGCAAAACCCAATGTCATTCTTATTAAACCAAAAAAACTAGTTCATTCGTTGAGACGTCTCAATATGGTCGTTCATGTCTATCTGCAAACACTCAAGTCGACGTGGCATGATCAAATCCTCAGAATTCCATCCAGAACGCCGTTCGTTGCCAGGACCCTGTCCTAAGATGCATCACCTTTTAGCACATGTTCGCTTGTCGTCCACTGACGGCGAAACCAACCAACATCAAAAGCAGCCGCGCCCTCGTCTACACCTTAGTCAAACATATCAACACCAGCCGACGGACCGTCATTTGCCGCTCCGCTGGCTCGTCTTCGTTCAAGTCGTCGTCGCCGGCGGTTGTCTGCCGCCGACCCGGCGTCTGTTCCTGGTGCAGAGGGTCCAGCAGGTCCAGGCGGGGACGTCGTCACACCAGATGGTGTCATTCCACTCCAGGTGCCGTGACTCTCAAGACCTCCGAGGCTCGACACTGTCTGCCCGGCAAATGGCATCGAGCCAGCAGGACCTGCTGAGACAGAGGGGCCTGCTTGTGCTGGTTGCCCCGAGTAGTAGGCGGAATCCTTGCCTCGCCGTTGCTTTGCAAAAGTGGGATTCGGGGGAGATAGAGGTGCCATTGTATCTCCCTCTTCTGCTCTTCGTTCAGCAGCCGCCTCAACCCTCCTTTGACTCGAGTCTCGTCGGTACCGCCGGCGTCCGTGAGTAGGTGACTCCAGTCCAGTAATAGTGCTGGCTGATTCCCTGCGGTCTCGTGCCGCCATTGCCTCCTCTTCTGTAAGTCGCCGAAGTGTCACGTTCCTATCCCTGTCATCATGGACCTTGAGCTTGACGCTGAGACTCGCGGGCGACGCATAGCGCTCATGGGGTCCATGCTCCCCATCACCTGTCGTAAGTCTGATAGTGCTTCGTTCACCCGGCCTACCTTGGCGGGATTGCTGAGGGCGAGAACCCGGCGAAATGCCTGAGCCAGTAGTTTCAGTAGGCACCAGTGCAGGTGCTAGAATGCCCTGCGGGTCAGGCGGCATCGGCGGCATCGTGATAGGCTGGATATCGTGTCGGGATCGAGACGCTGAATGACCACGAGGCGGCGGGACAGACGGCTCTGGAGGCAGTGTGCTCATATCTGTGGGTGGAACATAATTGCCTCCGCGCGGAGGTCGAGGTTCGATGGTTGACTCGGACATTTCGGTTGACAACACCGTCTCGGCAGCAGGATAGCCTGTTTGCCGTCTTTGCATGGATTTGCGCGGTCCTTGCCTCGTAGGAGACGGGTGTCCATCTCCAGTGAACCTAGATACCGAAGTGCCATACCTCGAATCCTCCTCATCCCGTAAGCGTTCCTCCTCCTTTGCCGCCTTTCTGTCTGCCATCTTTTTAGTGAACCACCCCATGCCAAAGCCACCGAAAAGGCCTTTGGCAAAACCGCCACCACTGGATCGTTCAGGTTGTGGGCGGCGGGATGGGCTCACATAGGACGAATAATCAGACTCTTCGAAGAAACTACGTCTTGAAGGTGCTGGGCGTCGTGCGGCTCGTGGCGTTACTGACGGCGGCGGCGAGCTCAATCTCGAATCGGTAACACTCCCATCAGCAGCACTTCTCAACTGGGACATGACAGGTGGCGGCCCTCGGCTTCCTGACGGTGGAATAAGCGTCGACCGGGTGATATCTGGCTCTCTCCTATGTTCTGGCGTGACCGTGCTGGTGAAGTCTGTCATGGTCGGAGCACCGTGGCTCGAACGGTAGCGTCTAGGTGTTTCGGTAGACACCGCGGTGTACTCGGAATAGTCTTCATCTCGAGGTCGCTCCCGTTTAGACATGAGTTTCCCAAGACCTAAAATGGCCAAAAATTTTGCAAATCCGCCGCCGCCCGATTTCTCCTTCGGAGGGAGCTCTGAATACTTTTCCCCTGTAACTCCGGTAAGGTAGCTAACTGAACCAGTCCGAGAGGGCAGGACCTCTGGTCCACGACTTCGGTCGAGCGATGGGGATCGACTGCGAACGCGGCTGCGGTCGTCTCGGTCCTTGTTCTTGCTTCTTCCTCTCGCAAGAGCCGCCAGCCCAGCTCCAGCAGCTAGAGGGCCTAGCCATCTAGACTTGCTTTTGGCAGTGTAGTCAGTCCTATAGTCTGATGCGAAATACTCAGACTCAGTGATTCGAGTACGGGTATCCTCAGAAGGGGGCAACTCTGAACGAGCACCGCTCATGTAATATTCTCGCCGATCCGCAGACCTCCAGCTCAGAAGGAAATAGAGAATAAGAAGGATAAACATCCAAACGGCGTAGAGGATGAACAGGTATAGAGGCGAGCCATACAAGGTGAGACCCAAGGGAACTTGGATAATACCCAATAGGGCAATCGTTCGGCCGAACCATTGGTGGAGCATGATGCGCAATGATCGAGATTTGGTGATGCTGCGTACCAATCGACCTCCAACGAGTTGGACAAAAAATAGGGTAAAGATAGCAACACCAATTCCATGATGAGGATTGGTTAGACTTCGCTCGGGTCCGACGGAAAAGTAGCCCAGAACGAACACGGCGATCAACAACAGTCCAGAGAAGATATTTACTTGGGCGTGGTATTTGACTGCCCATCCGGGACGGCCTGCATAGAATCTTGCCGTCATAACGGAGAAGGGTATGAGGAAGAGGAATATTATAACTCCCAAGACAGCATGCGCTGCGACGAGTCTGTGGTATTGCGAAAGTGTCGAAAATCTGTTTCCCATGCCTATAACAAATCGTTAGCCAAGAGTTGTTCCATGACGAACAAGAGGTGGCTGAATCACCATTGTATCGCATAGTGTCAAAATTGAGGCCCTGAAGATTGGGCAGTAGAAAGGTATTCTTGTCGAAATCCCATGTCCCATCCCCCACGACCATGGTATTCGAATCATAACTCACTGCCCCAGGGGCAGAGAGTTCATCTGTTGCCGGCGCCATGACGGCGGCGACGGTATGGAACGCAGTGTTTCAATTCCCGGGGATTTGGTTCAAGATGTGGTTGTGGTCTTGGATTTGGAATGTCGGGTGTTTCGTCAACGATCCGTCCGTTGGTCGTTGGCGAGTCGAGTAGCGGTGACGGGTGTCTTAGGCTATGGAGCCCAGTAGACACATGTTGGTCGAACCGTTTGTTGTTGTCGTAAAAAAAAGCTGGATATCGAAGAAGAGTAACAAACCTTGGGGAGGTTTTTCTCTGGGCAGAAAATAAACTTGGAAAGTCAAACACACGTCACGCAAAGCAAGGACGTTGTCATTCGAGAGAGCTCTTTCCGGTTGCTAGGTACTTTCGTTTATTGGTTGGTAGGGTAACCACAAACTGTGGCTGCAGCTGCTGTCTCTGGTGCGTGTGGATCCAGCTCGTATCTGGAAGGTGGGGGACTGTGGCTGTGATGACAGCGCATTGGAGTCACGTGAATAGTCACATGTAAAACCGAAGCTCTGGTCAAGCCAAATTATTCCCGGACCCACCATCATGAGAATTCGATCGCATCACAGCTGCAAGCAGTCTGCATGCTACTAATGCGTGCTCGAGCCCCTCGAATCTTTCTTCCATTTCGGGATTTATTAAGATTGGTTTCCAAGACTCGGGACTTTGGATCGACAGCTGCCTGGGCACTCGAATGGCGGCCGACCCATGTCCTCTTCCATGGGCCACTCCATTGTTTCAGACTCCCCCCCGAATCATCCGTTTCTATCCTCCTGCCTGAAGCGGCCAGGTTATGGTGATGTTCAGATGATGCTAGTGCTTAGAGGGCAACTTAGCTCTAACAATCGAGACACTAGGGTCTTGGGCATGAGAATCCTTCTTTGTCTTTTGTGTCTGAATGCAACCAGTTGGCGAAAGTCCCGCAGCCAATGAGATCTGTTTCAATCCCCAGATGTCTCTTTTCAGACAACTCAATCATGATTTCATGCGCCCAGGGCAGAGAGCCAGTGGAATTACTCATCTATTTTCATATAAGACAGCTCACATATAATCAACCGGGTTGCCAGCCCCTGAGGCGGCCCCACCGTCGATTGAAACAACCAAGACCGGGATAGTGGGATTTAAGATGCATCTTCCCACTCCATTTTAAGGCTGAGCATTCCTTGTACAGATCAATCGGTCCGCAAAACTTCAGCTTCTAGGACAGGGTAGCATCCCCTACCTTCTTGGGTCATATGCATCTATTCAGCCACTGGTAGAGCATGAATTAGAGTCCCCTTTCATGTTGCGAGTATCCAATTCTAGCTGCATGATGACTTATAATACGGATACTTGGCCTGGCCTCAGTGCTTCTCAGTTTTCTCATCCGCCCATTCATTCATTGACTTATTTTTCCAACTACCTTTCATTCTTTACTCTCCCTGACGAGTCTTGTGGCCGTCAGTGCTGGCCACTTTGCTCCATTTGACATGTTGACTTCTACCTTCTTTGCCGCCCTCGCGGCTCTGGCTTCATCTGCCCATGCCTGGCTCCCCAACGACAACTCGAACTCTGACCTCAGCAAGCGTGACACCAAGCTCTTCACCTATCCGCTGCAGAAGGGCTCCAGCAACAAGAGATGGCTGTCGGGCAACGCAAAGATTCGAGGCGTCAACCTGGGATCACTGTTCATCTACGAACCCTGGATTGACAGCGGAGAGTGGGCCAACACTGGATGTGCCGGGGAAAAGTCCGAGTTTGACTGTGTCATGAACAAGGGACAGGAGACCGCCGACAAGGGATTCCAGGGTCACTGGGAGCGTTGGATCACCCAGTCTGACCTCGACGAGATGGTCAGCTACGGCTTGAACACAATCCGAGTTCCCCTTGGGTACTGGTTCAAGGAGGACCTCGTTGATCAGTCGGAGCACTTCCCTAGGGTATGTCTATCTCTAGAATCTGCACGGCATGCCTACTGACCTCTTGTTAAGGGCGGCCTGAGCTACCTGACTCAGCTGTGCGGCTGGGCCAGTGATCGAGGCCTTTACATTATTCTCGAGTATGTATCCCGCTACTGAAGGTGCCACTTTTCCTAACATCGCTAGCCTCCACGGTGCCCCTGGCGCTCAGGAGCCCAACCAGCCTTTCACCGGCCAATATGCCCCTGAGGTCGGGTTCTACAACGACCACAACTACGGACGTGCAGTCGAGTGGCTCGAGTGGATTGTCGATATCGTCCACACCCAGAACGAATACCGTAACGTTGGTATGATTGAGCTGGTGAATGAGCCCCTCAACTGGGACAAGGCTGTCGATTCTCTGCGGCAGACCTTCTACCCGAACGCCATCCAGGCTATCCGCAAGGTTGAGGACAATCTCAAGGTTGCCAACAATGACCGCCTCCACATCCAAATGATGGGCTCCCTCTGGGGCAGCGGCAACCCGACAGAGTTCCTTAGTGATACGACCTTCACAGCATATGACGACCATCGTTATCTTAAGTGGGACACCAGCGTCGAAGTCTCCCAGGACGCGTACATCCAGAAGTCCTGCTCCGACGACCGAAACACCGACGGCCCTACCATTGTCGGCGAGTGGAGCATCGCCGTCCCTGACAACGTTGAGCAGACGGATGCGTGGAAGCCCCAGGACCACAAGGACTTTTACACCAAGTGGTTCTCTGCCCAGGTCCACGCGTACGAGCAGCATACGCTTGGATGGGTGTTCTGGACCTGGAAGGCTAGCCTTGGTGATGACTACCGATGGTCCTACCGAGATGCCGTCCGTGCTGGTGTCATCCCCAAGGACCTCGGCTCCCTTCCCAGCGTCTGCTAAATGGCATATGGTGCTGTGAACTAAACGGCAAATTGATACCCGGAGATCAGACTTGGTATAAATCTAGCAAACTTGGGTTGGCGATGCTCCTGCGGAACGTGTACAGTAGTTTCTTTCATGATCTATCTTCACATTCTTTTTAACATACAAAACTTCAACTAAAGAGCTTATGTTGCAACTTCTAGTAGTATTATTTAAGCTATGTAAATTACATGTTCGCCGAAAGTCAAGTTTGTTCCGTGCAATCTAAAATGGCCGGGCGCATTATTGTATCCCAAAGAAAAACCCAGAGCCATCCCTTCACCTCCTCAGCAAGAGAACAAGCCATGCTGCCAACCGATACCCAGCAATGATGGAAATCATGATTCCCACATTCCGTCCCATATGCCCATCCGAGTAGCCATACTGCCTCAGCACAGCCTGCCCATCGATCTCACACTGATCCGCCAGCCGAGAGTTGTACATGCACTGACACCCGTTGCCACAGCTGTAGACGCGGTCGGAGAACTCGTTGACCATCATGCCCTCAAAGACATACTTTTGATAGTCCCAGTAGTGGAACACGTACTTGTAAAAGACGTTGAGAATCGTGGGTGGCACCATGAATCCTCCGACGGACATCCAGAGACCGTTGGCGAAAGCCACCAGGGCGAGCGAGATGACGAAGCTGGGGAACAGCGATGTCATGAACACGACAAGTGACTCTGCAGCCAGTAGGTCGAGGAATAGCCACATGACCCACGTGAAGAATGCCACCGCGGTGGGTTGAAAGTTGGACAGCCAGTACGAGATGACGGAAAAGAGGATCGAGATGAGGAAGAGGTAGGGGATGCCGATGAAGAAGTTGGATAGGATCAGCTCCGTGGCGCCGTATAAGCCATTGTGGTGCTCCTTGACGTACTGGAGACGATCCTCAAGAAACGCGGGCACGTAGGCTACTGCCATGAAACTCATGAAGGCCGATCCAAAGAACAGGGCATTGATGAAGGGCTGGATGGACTCCTGGTCGGGGTCGAGTCTTACCCAGACTGTTCCCATCATGATGGCAAGGCCAAGATACATGGCAATGCGGATTCCATAGGCCACGACGTCGCGATAACTCTTGATGAAGCTTCGGTGCAGTAGCGTCAGCGTCAAGCTGGGCATGCTGGGCCTCTTCTCCAGGGCTTCGATGCTCAGGTTTCCTCCGGCAGACTCGGCACTTTCAATCGTCATCCCAAGCTCTCCTGCTTGGCGGGAGCTCTGCCACGCACCCTGCAGCTTGTCCAACTTTCGAGCAGCTTCCTCCTTGTCTTGCGCAAAGTCGATATTGACCATTTCGAGAAGATGCTCCGCTGGGTTAACGTATTGCGGCAGCGCAGCCCCCGCCTCGGCATAATACGTTGCAACGTCCTTGACAGGTCCAAAGTAGTGCGTCTTGCCTCCCGAGAGGAGAAGCAGCTTGTCAAACAGGTTAAAAGTTGACGTGGAAGGCTGATGGATCGAGCACACGACGATGAGGTTGTTGCGCCGGGCGACAGCACGGAGATACTTGACCACCTCCCAACTGGCTGCCGAGTCGAGGCCGCTCGTGGGTTCATCAAGGAAGAGCAGCTTGGGACTTGTGATGAGTTGGCTCGCGACACCGACACGACGCTTCTGACCGCCCGAGATTCCCTTACGAATGGGTGTACCGATGAGGGTGTTGGCTTGATCCATAAGACCAAAAGATTCGAGCAGTCCGTCGATGCGAACACGGCGTTCCTTTCTGGACAAAGAGCTACAGCAGATCCAAAGTCAGATTTCCAATGCTCCATACCCCAGAATGTTGAGATTTACCTGGTGCTGGCGAGTCTCGATGAAAACTCAAGCGTCTCTCGGACAGTCAGAGATCCAATAAGTGCGTCTTCCTGCTCGACAAAGCACGAAACCTCTCGAAACGCCCCCCGCGACAAGCGGCTCCCATTGACAAGAACCTCTGCGTCAACTTTGCTCGCGTTGGTCGGGCGGCGGGCCAGGACGTTCAGAAGCGTCGTCTTTCCACAGCCTGAAGGACCCATGAGGGCGCAGATCTCGCCTAGAGTCGCAAAACCATTAGTTTGCGACAATCGTGGGTTGGGTCTCATGTCAAGTTCACGAACCAGCCTCAACAATGCCTTCGACATTATCGACAATCGTCTTTGGTTCTTTCGTCTCGCGGTCCTTGACCGTCACCGTCACGCCTCGCCATGTGAAGTTCCTGATTGTCGTGTTGACCAGATGCTTCTCTGCGATGGGGCGCTGCTCAAGATCCATGATGGGTTCCAGGTTGTCCATGAGATAGTACTCTGAAGGTCCCATGACATATAAGAAAAGAAAAAGACAGGAAGAAAGAGGAGGGAGGGAAGCACCGTTGGGGCGACAGGAAGTTAAATGAGAACGGGAGGGCTGAGCGGCTGAGACAGACAGCTGGCTAGTGCCGCCAAGTGCATCCACCAAATCTTGAGATATTGGGGCTGGTGTTTTGGCGCTTGTGCTTCGAGCCTGGTCTAATTGGTCATTCGCAAAAAGACACTCGCAAATCTATAGATGGCAAAGCAAAAATGAAGAAGGGACCGCAATTGTGTCTCTCTTGGAGGGCAAGCCATGGCTTTATAAAAGTCGACGTCTCATTATGAAAACACAAAATACGCCCAAATTAGGAAGCTGAAGCAGCCCAAAATCTGACATGCGCAACACAGACAGATCAACCCCTGTCGGATCTTGGTTGTTTTCAGCTAGGCACTGCCGAAAGCCACCCGGCTTTGCTTGCAGGCTGCCAGCGGGACCCGGGCAAGGTCCCAAAAAGTAGAATTCTCCGCTCGCCGTCTGGAGCCAAGAGAGCTTCTAACGGAAGCACAGGCATTTATTTTCCAGCTCCCCTATCTCTGTGAGCGGGCTACAGCGATGGTCCGGTATCCGACACCGACTTCCAGCTCCGAAAGGTGGAGCCCGACGCCGCTCCCGCCGTGGCCGTTTCGGGGACCTCTAGACGCTTCTGATTGGCCAGGGATTAAGCTTGGTCGGCGACCAGTCCATAGGGCTGAGTTAAAAGGAGGTCCCCGGCGGCCCGATCCACGCCAAGTCAGCGCCGAACTGCAGCCCACAGCCACGGGCCTCATTTCGTTGACTTTGATGATCCGGAGAACCTCTAATTGCGACTTTGGTATGCCGTCCCCCTTGCCGGCTTGTCGGGATCTGCATGCAGCATGGATGTCTTCCGAATGTCCCGAATGACAGTTCCACTAACAAAGATACGGCAAATCGGCATTCAAGCGACGTAACATCACTGCTTTCACAGCTCGTGCTGCGTCATGCCAAGGACTTGTCACTTTTTTCACCATCAATGCGAATGCCAGATTGACAGGAGTCAGTGTCGCATTAGAGTACAAATAAATATCAAGAGCTGAGAGAATCCCAGTGAATAACAATGACCTCGTGGATATCCAAGAAACACCCTTAACACCTCTCATCTAGGCTCTACCCAAAGTCTGCTTCCTTCCAATAGCTCCAGCAAAATCCGTTGCCATACATGTATCCTTTTTCCTAAAACAAATAATCCCATAGTAATCGCATTCAATTCATATTCCACGTTTATCTCTTGCACTCAGTCGCCTTTCTTGGAGGCTGAGATTGCCTTTTAGTCATCCTATCATGCCCGACAGTCCTGGCATGCTCTGCATATTCTCGATCTCGTTGATGATGGAATCGTCGGTAGCAATGCTGTTCATTACTTCCTCCTGGCTGAGGCCGAGCCAATACTGAGGTGCCAACTGCTGCTGCTTCTTGGCTCTGTAAATCTCCTGCGCAACGCCCTTAACCTGACGGCCTGCGCGTTCGGCGTTGCCCCAAACCAAAGACATTTTGGTAAGTGCCCCAATGTTGAGACGGACCAGTTGGCGAAGGTTGTCGTCGTCATGAGGCACATAGAAAAGTGCCCACTTGCTAAGGTGCACGATCGACGAAAGCGTCACGACACATGTGAAGAAGTGGCTATGCGAGAGTAGCGGGACGCGGTGAGTGATCAGGTTGCTGATTTCGCTCGCTGATTGAATCGTGTGCTTGGTGTGTGCGTTGAAAGAATCACCAGAAGGGACAGGAGCATGGGGGGCGCATGAGTTGACCGGTCGCGTGGGTGATGAGTCCAGTTGCGAGTGTGGTTGGTGAAGGAGAATTGATGTGGCGTGCGTCATCATATGAGCTTGGAACATCATCTCATCCAAACGACCGTCCTTATACAGAGCATCTTTCTTCGAATCTGGCAAGTGGAGACGCCAGTTGGTAAGGAGGGTCTCGATGCGAGCGAGGTTTTCGTCTTCGGGCCCAAAGATGGGAGGAACTCTCATGAATTTCCCCAGATTTCGGGCGCATTGAATGCGGTAAGCAAAGGACGAGAATTCGCGGTCCTCGCCAGAAAAGTCGCTATCTTCCATATCCTCCAAATACATCGGTTGGGGGAT
Source organism: Fusarium albosuccineum (assembly GCA_012931995.1). Lineage (NCBI taxonomy): Eukaryota > Fungi > Ascomycota > Sordariomycetes > Hypocreales > Nectriaceae > Fusarium > Fusarium albosuccineum. The sequence goes on along the minus strand of JAADYS010000877.1, from coordinate 29,405 downwards.
ATCCTGCATGCGTGCCGTTAGCATGAGGGATGCCAGAATAGAGATAATGCGGCGATCCTACTCCTGCAAGGAATTGGTACTCTTCGCATGGGAGCGCGACCTCGGCAGGAAGATCGAAGAGCAGAAAGTTGGTGCTGCGATGAACTCCGGCAATCATTCCATCTACCACGTAAAGATCCCACCAGGTTCGTCGCCAGCTTTCTTCCATCACTGGCATGCCACGACCGTGAAGGGTTGCAAACGGGCGAGTGTTGAGGCCGATTTGAACGGCCACTCGCTCGGCATCAGCCAGAATCTCCCGAGCCTTCTCCTGATGACCCTGCCCATCTAGACCGATGAGGAGAAGCAGAAGAGCCTGGACCAAAAAGCCGTCCTTGGGACGGTTGGGTTCGTAGGCGAGACGGCGGGCCTCTTGGAAGAAATTGGCCCGGTGGGGGCAAGAATCAACGTAGATCGAGCCGATCCAGCGTATGGCAGCCAACAGAGGTTCGACAGCGGCCTCCTTGGCAATGCGAAGGAGGTATTCCTTAGGCAAGACGAAAGGGTGGGCAGCATGGAAATGGCGGTAGAAAGAATCGAGGCAACGCTCGGCCGGAGTGGGCACTGGGACTTGGGCAGGGGCAGGCCCCTGATGCTGGCTCAAGGCCATGTCAGATGCCTCGAGTACAGCTCCGTCAGTAGTTCCATAAGGTCGAAAGAGAGAAAGGTCGTTGCTTCCATTGCCATTAGAAGTCAAAGCGGGATCAAGGAGGGAGGCGGGGAAAGAAGAGTTAGACATGTCGTCGGCTAGAGCAGGGTTCAAATAACTGATGGAACCCATGGTGACGGCAGTCGCTGGCGCAAGCGAAGTCGGGCCATCGGCACTGCTATTAGACTCTCGGGCAAGAGAGGAGGCATGACGCTTGTTAGGATTACGGGCAGTACCACGGCGCGGACCCTTGTAACCGCGCCGAGAGGCAACATAGATGCACTCGGAATTGGAGCTGGTGCAACGAGAGCACGGGTTTTGGCCGTCGCATTTAAGATGTTTGCCGCGCTGGAATAAAGGTGATGATCAGTACAAGGAACTTCAAAGCCAAACCCGGGCCGTCGCAAGCCATGAATGACAGTCTTGGGGTAAAGCATGAGGAGTAAAACGTACACAAGCGAGGCAAGCTGCAGGGACAGATGGGATGTTCACGCGAGCGTCCGTCGTCGCAGAGGGCGAAGCCGATGGTGAGCCCCTACCGTCGAGGCCGAGGGCCTGAGAGTTGGGAGAGGTCGAGCTCGACGCGAAGTCTTCAGGACCCGAAAAGCCATCGTCTCTTGCGCCATTGGAAGGCGCATTGTGAATCGACGTCGCAGCATCCATGACGGGAGGATACCAGATGTAGGCGGGGTTCTGCGGGCCAGCGTAGAACGTGTAAGGCGAGTTTGGTTGGTATGAGGGTGAAGGATACGGAGAGTAAATGGTCTGAGTCGGGGCGGAGGAGGCGCCGCTTGTATGAGGAACGGGCTTCATGACGGAGGGAGGCGCGACCGGCCGGGCCGCCGGGTGTCGGTTTCGGGGGTCTTTGGGTCGAGACCGAATTGGTTGTAAATCAGGTTGGCGCTGACTGGGCAGGCGCAAACGACTGATTACAGGGCAGGTACCGCTGTTGCCAAGTGCCTGAACCTTAAAGGAGCTTGGAGCACTGTCCAGGTACTGTAGGTAGGTAGGTATTCAGATTCGCGGGGTCCAACTCGAACGAGATGAGCAGCAAACTTGTTATAGCATGAGACAATGCTCGAAGGACAAGTCGTAGAGGTGGATTGTTTCGCAGACCATCGTTTGCAAGGCCGTTGAGAGCGTTGGAGACGGGTGCAATAAATGCGGGCGGCTTCTTCTTTTTGGGTCGTGTCTTGTGTGTCTTTTTAGACTGAGATAGATGATGAGGCAGATGGAAGCAATAGAGACAATAAACACCAACAAGACACTGGGGAACTCCAAGCATCTAATATTTAACCAAAATACCCCATGCCCCGGCCGTTTCGACTCTGGGCCCAGCTGCCGCCTCTACTACCTACGCAATAGGTTATCACGACCCCAGTTCGCCCAGATGCACCCCTGGCTATCAACTCTGAGATTGACAAATCCCATGGCGCAATCTGAGGCGTCCGAGAATTCGGCCATTAGACGGACCTTGTGCCAGCTCGGTGTGGAGGCTGCGCGTACAGCATGGCCGACATGGCGCTGGTCGCCCATCGTGTTTGGACCAAGCATCTTACAAGATGCAACTTCAGCCCTAGCGGGCATCCTCTAGGGTGCCCGCCTTTTCCTCGTCCCGCTAGACTAGACTAGACGGGGTCCCTTTGGTTTTTTTTTCCTGGCTCTCCCCTTGCTGGGCCTGTGGTGGACACTCCGCTGTACCCTAGTCGCAACTGCAACGTGCCACCGGTGGGCGCGCCCAGGAACCTGGGAATTGGTATCCCCAAGCTTGGGTGGTGATGGCATCGGCTATCGCCGTAGCTCTGCGCGGCTATGCAAACAAGGCAGGGATGGAGAGATGAATAAACAACTTCCCCGTCATGCTTGACCCAGCATACAAGCTCCTCATTGCGGATAGCATTGCGGATAGCATCGCGGCTGACCAATTGGGCGCCATTCGAAAAGGCGGGTTTCCATGAGAGCCTCCCCTCTCTCCTCAGTCCGAACTGTCGGGGCCGCCGGTGTGTCCCGCCGGGTTACCGAGTGAGTGTTCTCCAGCACATCCACTAATTCTCCGGCCTCACAGGCCATGTGAACTATGATTCAACTACTCACGGCGACTGTCTATGCACCTTTCCCCTGCTCCGCCATCAGCCCCTGTTCCCTGGTGGCTGCATCTGAGGCCCTATTACAGGCGCCTCACGGCACAGCTGAGTCTGCCAGGTCAGAGCCAGCGGGCATCATACTTGGTTCTCCCGGGCTTGCAAGGAAGCTCTCGTGTAACTAGATCCCAACGTCATGAGCGCTTCCATCTCGAATTAGACGCCCGCACGGTCTGGGATCTCCGTTTTGGGCCGGCCGGTGGCTGGGCATCGATATGTTGTGGACGGGCCATTAACCATCATCACGAAAGTGTTTGTGACGCATCAAGTTCAAGGGTCAAGACCTCGTCTATCAAACTTGAAGACTAGAGTTGGGGTCGGTACGTACTGTCACCGCTATTCTGAGATTCTACCCGCCCTTCTGTGCTCATTTGGGTATGGTTGCTGGCGAGAACTGCAACATCCCCTGCAACCTGGGTGAGGTGCCGACATTGGAGGCTTGGCCCACGAGGAGACCCTGGCACTTGGCTTGTTGTCTGACGAGCTTGCTGGCTGCACGAGGAAGATGGCATTTCTTGATTGTTGGTTCATGTCTATTCTGCAGTGATGTGATCGAGGCGCCTCATCTCACATGGGAGGCCTTCGACATTGGTCATGTCAATACTGCCTCGAGCAACCACGACTTGGCTTGTGAAACCAAGGTGCTACCTACACCTCCAACTCACAGTACGCTACCTTTATCAAGTATTCCGTAGGATAACTAGGATTGTTTATTGATCATCGCTCGGATTCGCTTGTCGATGCGACATCGGCACACAAGCTAGACCCTTGGAGGATACCTGTGCGTGCCTAAGATCGTTTATAGCAACGGCAACGGCATTATCCATCATCCATCAACAAGCTCCACGATGCCCTTGCTGGAAGACGTCCCCCCTCATTCTTCTGGCAAGTGGCTGGCTGGCCCAAGCTTTCGCCAAGTTACATGTGCATTTGATGGCGTTCTCTCAACAGCCCCAGCATACTAGCCTGAGACCTGCAGCTCTGTTCCTGGGCATCATAGACTCTTCAGGGATGTCCGGATAGCAAAACCGGCAGAAGGATCCTTCCCGCCCTGAAGAACTCAGTTCAGGATTCACTGCATTGGTAGTTAATTTGCCTTTGCGGGCTCCGTCAGCGTGTAACATGCCACACATATCTGGCTGTGCTGTGCTGTGCTGTGCTGTGCTGTGCTGTGCTGTGCTGTGCTGTCCCCATGATGGATCTCCAGCCTAACCCCAACCGGCCCTGGTCGCACTACGGGCTAATCAGCACCTGGAGAATGTGGGAGCCTTCCAGTCTGCCTGCAGCTGCAGGCCCGTCGAATTGCACCTAGCCGGATGTGATGTCATGCATGCGCTCTGTTTGAGCAGACATGCAAAGGCGTTTCAGGGCTGAAAGATTGGCGGTCTGCTTAACAATTTACGACTCCAACCCCAGTTAGGTAGTCCGGGCAGTCCACCTAGCTTCAATGAGGCATCGCCCTGGGCTCGGTGCAACAGCGAGAAAACACCCATCATCATGATAGACAATAAATAAATGCATGATGCATAATCGTTGCAGCGCCAGTTGACCAAGAGCAATTAGCCCCCAACGCCCCCAGCCTCAAGTAACGTGACGAGAGCGCCTGTGCGTGGCCCTACGACTTACACGAGCGGATCGACGTGAGCCCTACGCAGATACGAGTTAGGCTTGGATGGCCAGATTAGACGCGCAGAACTGTTATAGAACAAGGCTGAGTAGGCGCCGGCCAATCAACTTTTATTGGCATTCTTTTTTCCATCAATGACCCGTATTCATCTCGAAGAATACTTCCTCTTTCATCATCCAGGCGCCTCATGGCCCATTGAGAGCGCGGCCGCACCTTGACTTCTCACTACACCAGGTATCCCCAGTGCAGAGCCCACCAGCCCCAGCGTACTGCATCAGGATGACAGAAAACAAGGCCCCTCCGGGCACGCAATTTCCCCGTGTCCAAGTGCATTGTTTTCTGTCCGGTTGTGGGGTACCGTAGCCGAACAGCACCAGCCTCCGCCACATCCCGAATCGCTTCAACTCTTCCCCGACGAGGACTCTCCATCACGCGCTCCGGACCCCCGTCCCTGTCATTTTTGACCCTAGAGGGCTGAGTGTTCGGACCGGAGACAAGTCCCGTCTCCAACGTAGCCTTGGCGCTAATGGTAACTTCCATTGGCTTGCAAGTCTATACGGATCGTACATGATTAAGTATGTCAACACCCATGATTATCACCAACTAGCTTCACATCGATGTAACAATTTCATAACCCAGCATCATCGGAATTCAGGGATTTGATTTCTAGTCACAGCTCTAGATGACGTGGATTAATGCAAATATCTGGACCGCGCCTCCTCATAAAGTAACAAACCATCTAAAAACAGGTCGATACAAGGCTTGCGCCTGATTGCAGAGAGCCACGACAGGGGGGACCAAAACTCCAACTCCAACTTTGCCATCAGATCGTCTCTTATCACTGAACGGATACTAAAAGAAGTTCAACCATCCCTGCAACATTAAGAACGATAGCAAAATCTTGGTTGCCCCTAAAAACGATGCTAAACTTGGAAGACAACCTATGATCGACAGAAAACAAGATTTTGCCACAGAGTGAGTGTTTATAATCAAGAGAAGAACTGCCGATGGTCGGGTTGTGGCGGATTTGGTTTGATTAGGCTGGTTTTGGGACGTTATTGGCCCAGTTTGTGATTCTACGTGGTCACATCACCAACATTAGTTATGGACCGACCCCTCCGGGTCCGGGACTGTGACACGGCAAAAGATGCCGGTCCCCTGAGAGATTCTTAATTCAAAACCATTAGATAGGTAGCCGAATTGAGTCATCTTGGGCTGGCCCAAGTCACTGTCTGACTCGGGCACCTCAGGCGGCTGACCGTTGATGGAGAGTGAGACGGTAATCCGAACGGATTAGGGGAACTATTCACGCTCAAAGTCCAATGCCTTCAAGTAGACCATAAATCAAGATAATACAGCACTGGAATTGACTCATTGGAGGCTGATGCAAATTTTCTCGAGCTTGCAAGGTCAAGTCAACGAAACATCTCCGTGTACAATATCCCACTGTGGGCTTACCCCTGAGGTTGCTGGATTAGAGGCGCTGCCATACCCAGACACCGAGTCCCCGTGATGACGGGAGACGGAGAGAAGAAAATCCACATGTAGCAGAGAGGTTACTATAATGCAGGACCTCACGTAAGTCGCTTCTGCAAAGCGAATATCATCGAGTGAGTCCGCAACCTCGCGGCGCCGCTGAACCACAACCCCGAACTTGAAGTGTTCCGCACACTACGCTACCTTGCTCAGGTTTCTTGAACAAAACAGGACCCAGCGCCCCTGAACGCACCGTCGGCATTCCCGAGCACTGGCGTGGTCCCGTTTCCGAGCATCCATCAATCCGACAACTACCTCCGTCTACGCTCCCCCTATCTTCCTCTGCGTGCTCCTTCGAGATTTGCGCGTCCGAAAACGTCGTGCCATCGAACGAGTCCGCCTAGTCTACGAGATCGGAAATTTCCTTCTCCAGGTGCACGTAGTGGTCTAGCTGCACAAGGGGGTCTCTGCGACCACAACATGCTATTCTCCCTCCCGCGTACAAACTTGGACCTACAGGAGAAGTCGAACGCTACAAAGCTCGCTGGGTCGTCAGAGGCTTTGAACAAGAATACCGAATGGGGACGAGACGCGAGCGACTCGGTCTCTGTGGAATGCTATATCTTCAAGATAGTAAAGTTCCCCAGATGGAGTTAGAGGATGAATTGGACCGCCTAGGTCGGCCGTCTGCTTCTATCCTCTGTCGAGGATACAATGGGTAACTGATTGTGTATTGCTTGCTTTTTCTTTGCCAAAGACGCATGCATCGCACTTGTCGGCTGGTCTTCTAGTGAGCTTAATCCCTAGATCTTTTGCGAATCGCCGGCAATTGCCGTGGTTGAGATGCCTAAGGCGGACGTATAGTACGTGTAGAGAGATGGATTTAGTTGAGTTGTTGGTGAAGTAGGCGACTGGTTGTGTATCGACCTCTGGATTATTCCAGTATTGCACGGTCTCGTCAGCTCAGACGTCCACAATGGCCAACAATCAACCAACTGACCAAGGTTTGTAAGGAACGATAGTTGACAGAGTTCTTCTGGAACACTCCAGGGGGCGTGTGGCTATGTAGATTACAGTCGACCATCGTTCTCATACATTTTCTTCCCGCAGCAAGATGATTCTGACGATATGGCAGAGATAGCGAGCGATGATACTAGCCATAGTCTATACCGACATCCCAGGGCGCAGTCGAACCATCCGCGGAGTATCCTTCAACGAGGGCTTGGATAGCTATATTCCAGGCGTCGATCGAGTCAAGTCCGCGCACTCTTGCACCACCAAGTGTCTGCTTCGCATGGATATGCTACAAGCACAAGGGCGGCCTAATAAAATGAGGAGTGTCCAAGAAGCTGTGTTGACGGACGGCCGAGTCGCAGCTATTTGTGTTAACACAGGCGATGGTGGTGGGTGGTTTATTTTCCGCCTGAGCCTACAGAGCTGACCACACAATATCCATCAAGGAGCAAAAGAACCTACCACAGTTAGCTATAGAATACAGAAGTTTACACATTCTGAAACGCGCTCTTGGACTGTCCCAGACCCAGCATCATTATCCCTTCCTTCTCCCTATAGCTAGTATCTGGCAAATCAAGGCAGCCAGAGTCAAGGTCATCAATCCCGCGTACCGTCGTCGGCTCTATCAGGTTAGGTCGTCGATAGGTTTATTGTTCGTTAGGGTCTTCGTCGGCGGCCCTGACGATCGTCGCCGTAACTGCCGGGGCTAAAGCAGGTTTGAGGGCGCGACACGCAGGTCCCGGGTAGGCGACGGGAGGCGTTGAAGCTCATAGACCAAATTACCAATTGCCAATAGTAAGGCAGTGCATTTTCTCTTCTTCCTTTTATTTTTATTTTTTAATGGTAGTAGCATGAAACATTATTTCACTTTGCACCGCATGAGTGACGAGGCAATGCGCTGTAGAGCTGAGCAGTTGTCGGTAAAGTTCCACGTGGAAGTAGGTTTTGGAAAGTTGTTCACCAGAGAAGCAATAAGCATTATAAATCCAGGTCTATTGTAATCGTTAAATCATTAATCGAATGGTCGCAACCAAGTTCGTTCAACCCAATAACCTTCGAGATAACTCGTTCATCAACGCCAGAGAAATAACCCAAGTATTACCGCAATTGAGGATACGCGATTAACAGCAGCAGTCCAGACATTCGAAGCAGCAGAGTCCGGCGCAGATGCCACAGCAGATGGCCTGAGATCATGTCAGTCAACTCGAAAATATTATCTGGGAAGATTCGTCCTTACACCACCGTCCTTGCCTCCTCGCATACTCATAGTCGGCTGCGTCTCCATGCTCATGGGCTGGAACGGGCGCTATTGCAATGATTAAATTAGCCAACAATCCCTCTGCACTCAAATGTCTTGGTGATGCAGCCAAGTCGGGAGGCCAAGCCGGAGAGAGGAAAAACATACAGGCTGCTCGGAATTGTTGGGCCCAGCCGGGAACGCTGCGGGGGCCGGCTCGCGGGGCATCTGGATCGGCGAGGTAGAGGTAGGCATGTTGATGGTTGTAGAGACAATTTGTCTAACGAGATATATATGGACAATGGAGAGAGCGCGAAAAGCGGCAGGTCTATCTATAGACGGGTTGGTGATTTACAGCTATGTTACAGAGAAGGAGAAAAAAAACAAGAAGGCTCCGGGCAGAAAAGGGCGAGGTGTCGTCGATTTAATGTACTGCGACGGTGGCCCGGCTGATGCAGGGTTCACAGTTCGGCGTGGGCGGGAGGCATCGGTATCTGGGGCTGACAAGGATCGCCGTCGGCACATGGGACGGGGACGAGACAGTGTCGAGATGCCATCGGGACGCCTGACCAGCCTCCGCGTGCCGTGACCTCGGACTGAGGTCAGCAGGAATCCACAAGAGACCACCGCAGAGCATCATCCCTGGCATGTCGCCTGCTGCAGGGTAGGTAGTTGGAGCAGCCGGCAAGTCTCGCCATCATGGTGGGAGAGTGATGACCTGAGGAATACAGCTGCAGACGGCCATGAACAGCAGTCGTGAGAGCATCATGTCCATGTACCCGTGTCTGAGTGGCTGCTCACTGGATGCGAACCGGCACCGGCCAACGGCAACGGCATGCCCGACGCCCCGACAAGCGCTGCATTAGCACCAGATTTGACAGGGCAGAATCTGAGAGTGACAGGCGCAAACAAAAAAGCCCATCATCTTTGGTTGGGGACCATGACGTATGGCTGACGAAGGGTCTTTGTCATGTCCGCAGAGTGGTTGCAGGCAAACCCCTGCATTACTGGAAGCGAAAACGCGAAACCGAGTTTCTGGAATGCGTCTATTTCTAGAAAATCGCGCTCATGGGGAACCACTTTCTCGGCATTGCGGCATTGTCTCTCTCTTTTCCCTCTCTGGTCTTTCTCTATTTCTCCGTAGCCGCGCGTCTTCTCGTCCAAGCCATCTTGGGATTCGTAGTTCGGCCGAGAGACTGACCCGTAGCGTTGTGTTGGACCCATAGATAGGGCTGGGCTGGGCTGAGCCTCACTGGGGCGACGTGTAAACCATCAAAGATTGAGTTGTCAACTGACATGCGAAACTTGTTGTATGAATAATTACATCCTGCCATTGGTTTATGACGAGTTGCGTATAAGATCGACACTGAATTAACAGGCAAATCTAAAACATACATCTCGATATAGACTGATTCATATCGAACTGCCCCCCATGGACCCATTAAATATACAATCAGCCAGCTCTCAGCCAAAACTGCGGCCTGTGCCACAATGAGGCGAGGCGACAAGGTTAATAAACGATTCACTCCTTGTCGGATTCGAACAATATCACGTCGCGTTGCCTACGTCATGACTATAAGCCCCCATTCACCTCCATTTTACTCTGTCGTTTTAAGCGTCGATACAGCTGAACAAGCACCGAGATCCTGCAAGGGTTGGCACTTGACCGTCTCTCAGGAACCGGATAAAACTGAAAAAGCCTGTTAGTAGTTTGAACCAAGAGAACTCAGGGATAACTCATCTCGGCAGCGATCTCCGGCTTCGGAGGTATCATCAGCCCTTTAAGTTTGACTGGAGTATGTGCCAATAAGCCTCTGCATTCCACCATGCTCAAGCTCAACCTCGTATGTTATCCTCTAGACTCGATTCTATACATAGGGACGGGAGATGGGCACAAACTCTGTATTTTGGTTCGTTTCACTTGTCCTATCTCCTCAAGGTTGCCCTGCCACTCTACCAATACGGCAATGAGTGACTGTGTAGGCCAGATGAATGACCCTCCCCCTGCATCTTCGGGAACTCACCCCTGACACTTGAACGTTCTTGGGCGTGTCATTGATTGTGCATCCAGGGGTAATTGCATTTAAGAACAGAAGTGCAAAATCTAGATCTTGTGCAGATCCTTCAAAGACTTTAGGAATAGCCCAGTCTACCTTGACTTTACGACCGAGAGCCATCTCGATCATTCCGACATGACATTCTGGAGTGAAATGGGCTCACTGAGGCGGAACTGCGTAAGCTGTCACTTGGGCTTGGCCGTGCCGGCCGAGTCTGGTCCGCGTCTTGACTCAGCCATCAGTCAACATCGACATACGAATCAATGACGGGGTCAGATCTACAGAAAAGGAGAAATACCAAGAAATCGTGAAAGAGATCGTCCGGAAACGGCATTAGACTGGGGGAAAGTGAGTTGTCATGAAACGTTTGTGCCGCCCTCCGAGCTGCCCACCCCGTTTTCCGCACGTGGAATGATGCCAGGATGCGAAGGATATCGAGATACGAAGCAATCAGAGGTCAGCATCGATTCTCGTGCCCTTGCGCCGTTCGCCTACACAAACTAACTGGTCTGCCGTTTCGAGTTATTGGCCGAAAAAGAGGCTTCAACTGCGGTCACATATCTGCCATAAGCCCTCGAGCCAGCCACGACTGGCTCTAGCCTCAACTGTATCCAGAAACTATTGACTGTTTGCGCTGCTCGACACACGCCACTCGCGGGGGCGAGGTAATTGACATGTCGATGAATTCGGTCTTGAGTTTACAATTGCATGCCAGCCGTTTAGATGGGCTTTGTGACTGAGACAATTGGTATAAGTAACAACCATTGTCTTCAACAAGAACATTGTCTCACAACTACAGAGCTCTACAATATCACTTCCATCTCGGCAATATGAAACACGTCAGCGTCTTCAAGTCTTTTGCGGCCTTGGGCTTCCGTTTTGCACCACGAAGCGTGGATCCCTTCAGTGTTCCTACTGCGTCTTCCTGTTCGCAAACCGAGTACCCAACTATAACCAATGCTGCAACATTGTCAGACTCATGGGGGTTGACGGCCACCATTCCCGCGCCTACTGCGGAGCCAACAACTACTGAGGCTCCACTCCTCGATCCAGCATGCTACGCTATCCAAAACCCTAGCTTCGAGAATGATACCCTCTCGCCCTGGGTGCTCTCTGACCCCAACTCTATCGTGGTGGAAAAATCCCACGGCCTCTACGAAGCCAATACTGGCAAAAATTTCCTGTTAGTTTTCATGTCCGAACTACTTTTCCTCGCCGCAGCCTCCTAACAAACTGACTTTAGACGTTTCACATTCGACAACCCAGCAGCTGAGCTGAATATTAGCCAACAGCTAACAGGATTGGAGCCCGGCAACTACTATATCTATTTTGCAACCGCCTGGACAGACAAGAACGATACAGGCACATCCGACTGCACATACAAGATCAACGTTGATGACACAACAGTTTTCGAAGGGGATAATTATGTACTCGACCCCTTCTATTACACCGGGGGGCTTTCCCCTCACAAGATAGCAGTCGAGGATCCTGTCATCAGTTTTCACTTTTCATGCCCAGATGCACCCCCTGGCGGCGCCGAGTTTCTTTTGGATGATGTGGCTGTCTACCCTGTTGGTACTAGGTGTCACAATGGAATAATCTGGAGCCACAGGCGTTGAAGTTGAAGTGGCTAGTCTGATGGACAGAGGAGCGTGACTGGAATGACGGAACCTAATGCTTGGACGGCGGAATTGCTGAAGGAGGGTTACTTACGATATGCACCTATTCTAGTTCTTATTTGTGGACGGATCAATACAAATGCCCCGGCTGGGCGACTCTTCTGTTGGTCCATTGCTCTCTTCCATGATGCATGAGACAAGGGTTGGTTGATGAAACATGAAACAAAAATGCCAGGAAAACATGGTTGATGCTAGGACTAGATGCTGCATGATAGGACGGACTCATCCTTTACTTGGTCAATAACAGAAAGAGGTGTTTGAAGAGTGAAATGGTATCGATTCACCCGATCACTCAATGACGGATCGAGCAATAGTCGCAGACTTGGCTGATGTCAGTATCAAAACCCCGAATCTCGACTCTTGAACTTCTGAAATGCAATCGTGATTTGCCGAGAATCTCCCGCCGCCAAGTCCGAAACGTGAAATCACCAAATGTGGCAGTGGCCATGCTTTCTGGGGGGAACGGGGGATGACGGGGGGAGGCTAAGCCACTGAGCCCGACTCGAGACCCGCTAATGATAGGCCTGGGCGTATGGGACAGTAGCGTCCAGTAGGCGTCGGTCCTGGTCCCTGGCACTTGACCAACATCCATCCATCTTTCCCAAGGGGCCATGTGTTTCTCTGTCAACTAGAGCCAAGTCGACGATGCGCCCTCTTTGAAATTGTTCAATCACCTGGCTTGTGTTTGATCCAATGCCTTGAACCTCCAACTTTGCCGTTCCTTTCTTCGTCGGTTCATCCCAGCGCCCTCTCCTCCTCCCACGCCCCCTTCGACAAGCCCTCGCTCCTTGGCTCCTCCTGGGCTCAGCTCCCTGCCTGACGGGCTCGCCGTCATCCATCAAACACCTCGTCGAGACCGCATACGACCTGCCATCGCCTTCTCGTACGCCCATCGATCAGCTCCAGTCGACATGGCCTCACACGGCCAGTATCTTCCAGCGCACCTGGCGCCGAAACACCACCATCATGCCCCTTATGGCTCTCCGCCTGCAGGCGCTGCCGGCGGCGCCCCGGCCGGTACCTTTGCGCCGGGCACCAAGATCCAGGTCGGCAGCCACCGCGTCGTGATCCAGAAGTACCTCTCAGAGGGAGGCTTTGCCCATGTCTACCTCGTCAAGATGCCCAAGCCCGTCGACGGCACCGACATGGCGGTCCTGAAGCGAGTCGCAGTCCCAGACAAGGAGACCTTGCGGGGCATGCGCACCGAGGTTGAGACCATGAAGCGCCTCAAGGGCCACCGACCGATCGTCACGTATATCGATTCACATGCCTCGGAGCTCAGGGGCGGCGGCTATGAGGTCTTTTTGCTCATGGAGTTTTGCAACGGGGGCGGTCTGATCGACTTTATGAACACCAGGCTGCAGCATCGCTTAACCGAGCCCGAGATTCTCAACATCTTCACCGACATCGCCGAGGGCGTCGCATGCATGCACTACCTCAAGCCCCCGCTGCTGCACCGCGATCTCAAGGTTGAAAATGTTCTCATCACAGCCAAGGGTTCCTCGAAACGGTTCAAGCTCTGCGATTTTGGCTCTGCTGCAACTCCCCGTCCCGCCCCTACCACCGTCACCGAGTGTCGCCTCATGGATGAAGATGTCCAGAAGCACACCACATTACAATATCGAAGTCCTGAGATGATTGATGTATACCGGAAGCAACCGATAGACGAAAAGTCTGATATTTGGGCTCTGGGAGTTTTGCTATACAAGCTGTGCTATTACACTACACCATTTGAGGACCAAGGCCAATTGGCCATCTTGAATGCCAGCTTCAAGTTCCCTGGCCACCCCGTCTTTTCTGATCGCCTAAAGAAATTGATAGGTAGTGTCTTTTTTCCTGTACTGGTTGATTGTTAAACTGACCTTCCCAGCGTCAATGCTGAAGGAAAACATGCAATCGAGACCGAATATCTACCAGGTCTTGAAGGAAGCCTGCGCCATGCAGGGACGAGATGTTCCTGTCCAAGACGTAAGAAGTTGAACGGGTTTACTAGGACACATATTAACCTTGGCCTAGATTTACAACGGCCGATCTCAATCTCATGGAAGAAACGACACCCCCCGACCCAGGGACCGGAGAGCCGAGCAAGCACCAGTCGTGGGCGCCGTCTTCACGCGGGCCGAGCCCGAGAAGCAAGTGATTCCTGAAGTTGTTCCGATGAGGAGAGGACGACCAGCTGCATCGCCAGCTCCTAGCAAGGCGCCGCAAAAGCCAGATGCATCTCCTATGCGTAAAACAGAGGGAGATCCGTTCGCTGCTCTCGACTCTAAGGCGGCTCCCCCAGGCGGATTCGATGAGCTATCATCGCGTTTCCCTACTCTCGATCAATTCTCATTATTACATGACCAAGGAGCTAACTTCGATTTCGACGACTCGCCAACCTCGCCTCCACCTAATGCTTCATCGGATCTTAGTCAGAGAGTCACCGAGAGGTTGGCCGACGAGGCATTTGCCATGCCTCCGCCAAGTGCCACACACAAGAGGACGGCATCAAGGCCTCATTCAGTCACCCCTGTTGGCCATCAAGCCGCTGTTGCCTCACCACCCCCGGAGCCGTCTCTGTCAAAGACCTTGTCAGCACCAAGTAGGCCAGAAGTCAGCAGGGCACAGTCCATCATTAGCAACAACCCCGAGCTGCAGGCGATCTCTTCTCAAACAAGCTCGAGGTATGTTTCCACCGGCACCATGACAGCAACTCCACCACCTGAGCCATACAGCAGAGATTTGGACAGACCTGTTCAGAGAGAGAACACCGAGTATGTCCGCTCTAGCAGTGCAACGAGGCAGCCTGAGCAAAACCTTCGGCAGTGGAGTGCTGAAGAGTCTCGCCCTAACTTCCCACAACGGGTTCCATCCTATCAACAGCCTGGGCATGCTCGTCAGCCCTCGTCATCGAGACCATCTCTTGAGGGTGGTCGCCCTCGTGCTGACTTTTTAGAGCCTACGCCTCGCGCTTCTCAGTCTGCAAGCCGACCGCGACCTGCAAGCACGAGCCTTGAGGGCACCACTCTCGATTTTCTGCGTGAAAGAGAGGCTGCTTCGCGATCATCGAGCCGGCCTCCCCAGCCGTACTCGCCTCAAATCCCCTCTCCTAACCCCGAAGCCGCGGGTGATGATGATTCGCGAGCCGCATCTAGTGACATGGATTTCCTGAGGAGTTTGGAAGACTCGGAGCGAACCAAAACGAGCAAGCGTTCTAGTTTGACATCATTGTCTGGGAATAAGAACATTTTGGCTGGCAAGTTTGGAGATGCCTTCAAACGCTTCGAGGCTGGCTCCCCTACTCGTGGAAGTGTGAGGAACCCATCGCCACAGAGGGACCTTGGACGCCGTGACCTGACCCCTATCGCGGGCTCCGAAGCGACCGATGGCCGCAGCGATGACGGCCATGTTCAGGATGAGGAGAACTTGTCGCCCGAGATGAGACGTGAATTGGAGCGTCTTAGGCTTCAGGAGGAGGAGCAGCGTGTGGAGGCAGCGCAAGCAGAGTATCGCAGACGGGTTGCTGCTGGAAAGGGTGGACCACCGGTTCCTCCAAAGAGCATTGGAGGAGTCTCCCGTGCTGTCAGCATCCAGAACCGGGTCCAGAGCCTCTTGAACGAGGATCAAAAACCTTCCAGCGTCCAACGAACCGCACAGGGCTATGGAAAGTACACTGATAGCCCTGAGACTGGCAATAAGCCTGAAAAGCCTCTTCCTGGAGTCCCCAGAAAGCCGCTGGGCATCGCTAAGACCCGCGTCGAACCACCACGAGGAGTGGCCTCTGCCAGTCCGGGTCCGGGCTCGACGTCTTCTGCACCCCCCGCTCTCACATCCCGGCCCCCGGCAAAACCCGTCGCCCCCAAGAAACCGGTTCATCTCAATAGCATCCCCACAGGCCCACGCCCTGTCTCTCCTTCGAAGCAGAACCGAGCACAAGCATCGCCAGAGCAACTCATCGGCCTGGACCTACCCGGTCAACCCATGCTGGACATGACGCCAAAGGAGAAAGACGACTACATCCGGGACTTCACCAAGCGGTTTCCCAGCTTGGGCGCAATCGAGATGGTAGAGCGGGAAATTGGGGGCCAGAACGGAGGACCGGGACGGTAAGATAGACAAGACAATATTGGAGGAATCTAGATTTCCCATGCAGCACATACAGTTGAATATACTCAGCGCATAGCATCCATATTTTGCTCGTCATCTTGAATAGTCCAAAGCAGGACCTATTAGCATTTAGTGGTGATTTATTGACGAGACCATGTAACTAACATTGCGAGCATCCTAATCGCCTAGTTAACATAATACAGACAGACGAAGATTGATTTTACCAAGGGAGTCAACTAAGAATTATAGTGGGGTGCCTTCATATGTTGAGAGGATGTTTTCTGCAAAGGAAAAGCACTTGGATGCTGTGCTCAGACGAATTGGCTCAGCATCTTCGTTTGAACCTACTCGGTCCTGAATCATCTGGCGAATTGGTGACACCTCCCATATAAAACCAACAAGTTCCGTTCCTTTGAGGTTGGCAATTCTGTATGCAGAGTTCATGCATGCGGGTGTGTTTTTCCCTTTTGAACCATGCAACGTTGATGTTGTTGCGACAGCGGACCAGCTCACCACGCCAGAAACCATTGTTTCTCCCCTCTCGAGTGCGCATTGCCCCGTGTCTCGGCTTGGCAAATATCACACAACCATAGCACGCCCGGATTGATAGAGGCCCATCTAGGATATAACCTATTGGAAAGTCCAAGAAACCCAGAGAAATCCGGCCCCTAGAGAGTCTTGCGTGGCCTTTAGCATCTATTGTTGGTGTGGAAGGGGAACGACGGATGCCGTTACCACAGTTGAGACTTGGACCATGATACTGTAGCAATGGATGTGGTTGTCGGAGCTACAGCAGAAGGGGAAAAACCGGAAGTATGACCAGGATTTCTAAAGGACAACAGATTTGGCTTCTTGATATTTGAGAAGCGCGGTAGGGGCAATTGGGGTTTGTTGTAATGGGGTGAAGGGGAGGTGGAATATCCTGTGGCCAGCAGATTTCTTTGGGGCGATGTTTATTTTGTTGTGGAAGCCACTCCGATTGCTTGATGATGAGGAAGGAGGTCAAGATCATATTTCGTTACAGCAGGTGGGGGCTCCTGCTCCCTAATCCTCGCCGTCACATCGAGACCCAACAGAGCATCCCGAAGCCTAGCCGTGACCCCAGATCTTCGCTCGAGCCGTCGTTCACGTGGTAGAGAATCTCTGTAGAACCCCGAGTGCTACTGTGCGCACAAGGTCCAGCGGCCACTCTCTTATATCATCACCCGGCTGACCTCGCCGCTGCTCTTTTTACCCGTCGAACGACCACCAACCACCACTCCCACGTCATAACCGCCCACCGACGACTGCAACCCCCATCCTTCTCCAAACCTCATCCAGAGGACAGCAACCATGTCCTCCCGACAGTCGGGATCGAGTTCCCACCGTCGCCATTCTCGAGAGCCTCTCGACGACTTTCCGCCGCTGCCCATGCCACGGCTACCCTCTCTGCGCGCCCTTGCCCACACTCAGCGAGACCGAGATAGCCCCTCGCCGACTTCATCGAGCCGTCCCCAGTCCCGTCACTGGTCAGCGGCTTCTCGCCGTGCTGAGCGCATCCGAAACCTCGAGAACCGAGCTCCGGCTCCGGCTCCGGCCCCGGGCTTTGACGACTTTGAGCGTCCCATGGACGACGGCTGGCCGACGTCTCGTCGTACTGACCGCATGCGGACCGCTGCTGAGAGCAACCGGTCCACCAACCTCGAAGACCTGGATCGTCACCTTGAAGAGGCTAACTCGCACTTGCGGGCTCTGCTAGACCTACAAAACCATCCCAGCCTCACTCCTCCACTCATGCCGCCTAACTTCTCTCCGCCCCTCCGCCCTCAAGACCTCCCCGACTCGAACCGACGACACAAGCGCCGTAAGCTGGATTCTGACCGCCTCACACCCGCCTTCAAGGGCTTTCGCTATGGAAAGTACGGCCAGGTCGAGCCCGGCCAGCTCCAGATGGAGATTGTCACCTGTGACGGGGGAATGTTCTCAAACGAATCGTCATATGCTGCCGAGAATATTCTCAAGAACGACAACTCAGTCTATTGTACAAAGGGCAACCGATGCAATATAGTATTGCGACATCAGGGTGCGACTGTCTTTACACTCCGGGAGTTGGTCATCAAGGCGCCTGCATCAATGAACTATTCACATCCGTATGTTTCCTGTGTGCTCTCGACTTAGATGTTACCTGGGAAGGCTGGCTAACTCTGGAACAGTGTAAGGGAAGGAATGGTTTTTGTAGTCATGGACCAGGACGAAGTGGTCAATCGAACAGCCCAATATCAGATCCAGTATGCGCCGCGATCGAACGACGAGACAGGCTCAGGGGATGGGGATTCCAGGGCTCTCCAACCCATCCCAACTGAAATCATCTCCATCCAACATCACGACAATGGAACTACAACCACGAGGTCCCGGCCAGCATATACCTATCGTGGTAGCGGCGATGACTACGAGCCTCGCACTCCCCAGATGCCCCCAGAGTTCGCTTCAAACCTACCAGAGTTCCAAGTCACCACCGAGTGCAGCGACGATGAGGAGGATGAGTACGATGGACCCCGTTTCCTCCGCCGCGCACCCAACCGCATCGGCTCTCTGCCCTTTGAGACCCCCGATTCCGACTCTGACGACGGTGGTGGTAACCCATTTGACCCCGAATTCCTCGACGACCACCATCCCTCCCACTGGCGCCTCTACAGCAGCGCAGCCAACACCAGCGGCCCAGGCTTCTCGCCCTCGTCCTCTTCTCGTCGCCGTGGTGAACGGGAGCGAGTCTATGAGCGAGATCGCGAGCGCTCCAGCCTCTCCCTGACAGAAGCCTGGGAAGCCCATGCGTCAGCCACGCAGGAAGCTGTGCGTGCAGTCGGTGGTGAGCTTCTCTCTCCGCACGCCCGCTTCTACATCGAGAAGAAGAAGAGCAAATGTACCATTCGCTTCGACCCTCCCGTCTCGGGCCGCTTCATCCTCCTAAAAATGTGGAGCTCCCATCATGACCCCACGAGCAACATTGACATCCAGTCCATCATGGCTCGGGGCTATGCGGGGCCACGTTACTTTCCCTCGGTTCAGCTGCGCTGATGTCGCTGGACATATGGACGGATGCGGTATGTGTGCGCTTGGACGGGGTTGAACCGCCTTGAACTACCCGCCGTGGGTGGCAGGAATGCTAGTGAAAGCGTATGTCTAGCCGGTGGGCTGTCTTGGAGTGATAGGATGAATGGCTAGCTACCACTAGCTTGTGGACTTGGGAGCGGCGATGGCTGGCGGGCTTTGCCCAATGAAACGACCAGGTTTGAATTTTCGACTTTGATCAATCTGGAGAAATGAGACACGAATCACCCTGAAGGAATGGAACCCGCCGTTTGGCTGGCCCTATGGATATATTGAGCAGGTATAGAGGAGTTACGGATATGATTTTGGGAGGCATTGGAACGGGAATCTCGGTACGAGACATTCACACAATACCATCATGACCTACTAGTCACTGCATCAGGTTCTCAATTGATTCTGTCAGATGCAATTTCCGATTCAACTCTATCACTGTCTACCATCATAAAGCTGTTTGCGGTCCAAAACGAAAACCCATGCGCCAAGCATCCCCTTCCAACGTTAGTAATACAAAGCCAACCCAAGCCAAGCCCCCGAATCCCGGAGGAAAGCCAGTCTCGTTATACATCCGTCATCCCTAGCCTTCGACAGTCTTGTGCGGCACTTTCTGTTGATGAGCCTGGATTTAGGCCTCACTACCACCAGTGGTCCGGCTGCCTCGACGAGTTGTAGGTGTAGTCGTGCCAGATGGGGGATCAGGAGGGAAGTCTCGTGGGGCATCCGAAATGGCCGCGAGCAGGGCAAGGAGTATGCCAATGAACCTGTTGTCTGGTGAGTAAGTTCTGACAGTTGATCAAGGGAGTCAAACTTACAGGTTGATGTGAGCAACAACGAGCGCCGCCGTGCCAATGCCCCACCCAGTTTCGTCGACGTAGTGGAAAGATTGATCAAGTCGGTTCCAACCGAGGTAGAAGACGGGGGCAAAGATCACGATAATGAGAGCGACAATGCGGAAAATGTAACGACCGACGCGGCTGCCGATTCGTTTGCTTCGGGCGATGACGTAGAAAAGGAGGATGGCGGTAGAGATCCAGGAGATGAAGGCAATGGCGGATAGGAAAGAAAAAGGTAGCCACCTAATGTTGTCGATGATGGGCTTTTCGGGCTCGAGGACTGAGTCGATGTAAGCGCACCATCTCTCCTCGCAGGGAGGTATGTCTTCTGTTTCGGGGTCTCGATCCTAGTCGCCCCCAGCAGTGATGGCAGCAAGGATGAAGGTGGCGAAGTTGGTGAGGTTGAAGATGCCAAGCAACACCTTGAGGGTGAGACGGGCAAAGCGACCGGAAGGGCCCTTGTTGGGGTTGGTAGGCTGCATCATCTTTGCGAAGGACGCCTTGGGGAGGTAGATGAAGTGCAAACAGTGGGGATGGATGCGAAAGGGGGGAAGCAATGTTGTGAGTTGTTTGGAGTTTGGATATGGGGACAAGATATGATGATGAGGTCGAGCTGAGTCGAGATGGGAGCAGACCAAAAAGAAGATGATGGATGAAGGAGAAAAGAGAGAAGAGAGAAGAGGCCGGGCGGGATGGGTTTTGTTTACATGCGGAGCTGGGTGCCTTCCGTTTATCTCGAGTTGTACTTAGGAAGCTGCCTTCAGATAGGTAGTTGTGGAAGGTGCAGGATGACTACAAGAAGCAGTTGCTCTCGTGCGACTCGTTGAGTTAAGTAACCCGGCACGGCAGCTGCAAGAGGGTTTCGGTTCTCTTTGGGCAGCGGAGAAAGAGACGGCTGAGACAATGCTACTGAGGCAGGTAGTTGGGGAGATTGCCTGGTTTAGGAAAGTCGTGATGGTGTTGAAGTGAATGGCTACCTACTTGGGTGTAGAAAACTCTCTGTGTATGTGTAGATTCTCCTTCCCCGTTGGCTTGCGAAACCTCCTATTGCTTGTCTGGTTGTCTAGCTGTCGATCTACATGGTGATTTGGCAGCAAACCTAAGTCGTCAACTCATTCTGTTGCAGCTTTTCGTCCGCTGTGCTTTCGATTTAGAAGACCTCCATGTGAGCTACAGTGGCAAGGGGGTAAAGGATGGCGCCTACCCCTACGCTCGTAACCAAATGTTCCTGCCTCTGACCTCACAGTACTGCATTAAGCAAGTTCAAGCCCAAAGCATTAACGTAGGGGAGTACCTACCCACTTACCTCGGGGACGCAACTGCGCAAATGACGATGCTGCCTTACGTGATCGACACGGATGGACGAGAAGATCGATCTGGAGAGGTTGGAGAGGTTGGAGCTGCCCAAGAGTGACGACGGAACATGTTTGGTCAAACCTGAGCCCGCCAAGCCTTCAAGCTGGTGTAGCTGATCCGACTGGAATTCGGACGAGTCTTCTCTCGCGTGGTTTATGCTCAATGCTTGGCATCTAGAAACCATCACTGTAGAGAAGGTCAACCTGGCTCTTCGAGGCCACGAGGTGGATGCTGGAGAGTTTCCTCCTCCAAGCCCAGACCCTGGCGAGCTCTGGAACTCGGCCCGTGGTGCCTGTAAACTCGACATGATGATGGACCATTCACAATGTTGCGATGATGGATAGGCGCTGACGCCAAGGGTAGCTACCGATCAGCCACTGGGCCACATGTTGACCACGGGATAAGCCATCCGAGCCACAGATCGTGGCAAGACGGTTCATCAACGGGATCAGGTGAACTCTGTTCTCGATTTGGGAAGAAACAGGGGACCTGATGGAGGAGGCAAGGGTCTAGACTGGCAAAGGCACGAGGCTGAAGAATGGATGCACGGGAAAGCCTGAAACTCTGTTGACGTTGGCCAAATCCTGGAGGATCCATCCGGGGAGCTTCTACGGTTTGCTGCAGGTTCCCGTCTCTTACGTGCAGGGGGGAGGAGCTTGAGTTAATCCGCAAGGGATATGCAAAGACGATTGGATGTGGCTTTTGCATGAATTATTGGTTATGCACGGTCAATGATGTCGTCTCTTGTTGCTTTTGATGGGATCAATTAAAGGGTCCCTCCGTGCAGGGCACTATCGATTTAAGCCTCAATTCAATATTGAATTCCTTCCATCAGGTCCATCTCCGACCTCTGTCTGTTTCGTGGCTGTCTAAAACTCAATAGGCCTCGTTGGTCCCTACCTAGGCAGGTCCCCTACAAGCCGTGCCTCGTCAGCGGTCCTCCGCCAGGTAGGTAGTTGAGGCCCGAGGAAACTGGAGTGGCGCGTCGGCATTCCACAGCGTTCAAGGATCTGCACTCTGGCGTGCCCGAGCTCGGCTGGGGCTGGCTGGGGTTGTCCACCAAAAGAGGATGTAGCGAGACATGGTGATGCGGCACCGTTCCGAGTCTTTTCCGGAAAAGGCCTCAGCGGGCAATTGAAGCTCTGTCCGAGAAATGCAGCTGCGTGTTAGTCGATATCGATGCTCGAGAATGGCTCTTGGCCGGCAAAGCTTGATATCTGCGGGTGGCTGTAGACATTGCCTGATGTAAGTCGCTGTCGCCACCCAGAGGCCAAAGGACCCCTCCTCGGATCCATTCATCCACCATTGTTCACTCCAATCAACCCATTCCCGTCCATCCGCAGAGTCCAGAGTCCCCTGTAGCTCAATTCGCTTGCCCAACCCGACTTGGCCACGCGCAGAGACATAGCTTGCCCACGCTGTTTATCTTTGGCTGCCGTCCTCTCCGCCAGAATCTCATCCACATCCACCACTGCGACCTCCTCCTCCTCCTCCTAGACATCTCCAACTCCTCCCGTCCACACTGTCTTAGCCGTGTTTCTCCTCCCTGGCCTGCCAGCTCGAAACAACCCACAGTAATTAATATATCCGAACACGACCAACCGCTCCTGCTAGCGTGTCTTCTCCATCCGGTATCTGTCTCACTGGATCCAATTCGCTGGACCCCTGCTCCCGTCAAATCTCCCACCTCGCGCTACACGCTATCCCCCGTTGGAACCGAAACGTTAGCACATCATGCTACACGTTGAGCCCCAGGGGTTCGACGATCGAGCTTGCGACGAGCATGGACGGCTTCCTCTCGATTGCCGTTGTCAGCCAGATGACCCGGATGCCCCTGGGTCTCCTGTTTCCAAAGTCCGTGCCTCGACGGCTCGGAGACGTCTCGCCCTGACATCCAAACCCGTCAACAACCACCTACCGGAAACAACGTCTTTTCGCCTCTCCCCTGCCGCTCTCAAGACTCCGTCAGCTCCTCTATCAACGCCTCTTTCGCCTTCTTTGGCTCCTCCACCAGTTGCTGCTCCCCCTACCTCCGCCCGAAAACGCGACTCTGGATTCCATGTAGAACCCGGCTCCCCAAGGCTTCAGTCCCCCTTGCGCCACTCCGTCACCTTCTCCAACGACATCGACTTCGAGACTGAGTCGCGGTTTCAGAGCCCTTCCACCGGCCACGTCCGGTCTGACTACTTTTTCGACATGGCCTTCACTGGTGATAAGAGGGCCACAGTCCCCAGGTCTAGGCCAAGCCTGCCTGCTGTTGCTGAAGAAACTCCTCGGAATCGTTTCCCAGCTTGGTTCTCCCGTGCCGCCGCGCCTACTCCCAGCACATCGTCGCCGTCAGTTGCGTCTGAAACTCGAGCTCGTAGTGCGTCTTCCGCATCCAAGACTACCTCTCCACTCTCCCGGTTCAACTTCTTCGGCTCCACCTCTACTCCCACCACTCCCGTCTCGGGCTACCAGAACGACGAACTCATGAATGTCGACATTGAAAAGGGTCTTTTCCCCAATGGAACTCCCGTCGAAGGAACGGCATTTTCACCATCCGCCTTCAAGAACTTGCAGATGAACGCTACGGGCATGCTGAATAAGTTTCAAGTCGCTTATCAGCAACGCTCGATAGAACTCCAGGAGCTCCAAGTTGAGCACAACACCGACGCATCCAGCAAGAGCGAGGCTGAGATTAAGATCCAGCAGCTCGAGAAGCAGCTTGAGGAACAGGCCCGACAAGCTGCAGACCGTGACGCCTTCATCGAGCACCTGCTCAACCAGCTGGCTGATGCGAAGGATCGCGCGGACCTCGAGGCTGAACGTGAAAAGGAATTAGCGACCTCGGCAGCCTCCACCGTATCGGAAGACCTGGGCCTTGATGAGGACCGACAAAGGCGCTGGCGCAAGAGCACATCAACCTCATCTGACGACGATAGCGTTGACGAGGCGAGTGTTTTCTCTCGGTCCCGAAGCCCGACAATAGCCACCAGTATATCAGAATTCAGTCCCGTGACGACACCTATCGCCCAGTCCAAGCCAATTATTCTGGAGCCTCCTCGTGCCAACCGGACTGGCAATCAGATGAACCCCCTCCAGAAACTTTTCAAGGGCATTACCCCGGATGCGCCCAAGAGTGCAGCCACTGACAGCTGTCGCAATTGCCAAGGACAAGAGGCCAGTATTGCTTGGGACACGGTCAACCTTCTCAAAGACGAAAATAGGGGACTCAAACAGAGAGTCGAAGAACTGGAAACAGCTGTCGAGGGTGCACTGGATGTGGTTAACGGCCTCGTGTTATGAACCCGGTGCCCATGTTGTGACCAAGTTACGACTGCATGAGGCGAGACCCTCGATGGGTGCTCGATGGCGCTGTCACACGGTAACATGGCGTTAAAAGTGTATCATGCCGTGGCGGTGATTATGAAGCGACTTTATTTCTTGCTTATTGGTGTTTTTGAGGTTCAGCATAAACTGAGCTCGGTATTCGGCGGCGTTAGTGGGCATTTGATACCATTCTGCATACCTAGGTTGGATATCCAATTTTACCCTCGTTAGAACAAGGAGACATGACAGTCTCCAGAATAAAATTACCTCTACTATTGTTTACCCCTACATTAAATCACAATGTGAATGCTTGATTCACATTTGATATATCAATTTGTGAATCCTTGAACTCGCGAAGCTCGGTCTGCCAAATAAGCCATGCCGGACGACCATAGTAAGAAGGGTGCCAAGGGGACGAAAGTGTGTTGGTTTTCATACCTGGCGTCGAGGTCGCCTCGACCGGTGCGCATTGCTGTGACTGAAATCGACGTCGAGGTTTGTATTAACTTGAACATCGCGCACACTTCGTGACAAACCCCGACAAATTCACAACTCTCTTGCCGCCCATCGTGTGGAATCTTTCTTTTCATTGACCGGTTCAATAGTCTGATCGAATGCCCTTCTCGCTGCACGAGATATATGTACAAAACATCTAGTCCTCCTCGCCATGCACGCATCCCATCTTCGCCTTCTTTGTTCCCTGTACACGCCTGCTCTAATGGTGCGCCTCATCGTGGTGCCCATCGCCGTGGTGATGCTCGTCCTCCTCGAGGAAGAAATGTTCGTAACCGCAGTAGCCGATGAAAGCGACAGTCGCAATACCGAGACCGGGAAAGCCGCTCTTGAGGCGGTTCCAGCGGGTGAAGCTGCCCTGGTACCGCCAAGCCTCACTATGGGAAGAGGAGGGGAGTCAGCACGACATGTCTTCGCATCAGGATGATCGGACAGTAGAAAATGAAGAGGAGGGGCTACGGACTTGCGCTCCCAGGGATCGTATCGAGGCTGGCCGGTGGATTCTTGGAAGGCCCGCATGTTGAAGCCGGTGATGTTGGGCTTGGGCCCGCGGGAGGCGGCTCGTAGCACTCTGCATAATCGGCAGTTAGACAATCCAGTTCAATCATATCAATTGGCTTCTCCAATTGATCCGGGGCAAAGAGTCGGCGTGCGCGTCGTACCTCGTGGCAAGCATCGTGGGCTGAGAGAGATTCTGGCTGGTAGTTGAATCTGACGACAAATGGGCGAATGGAGAGCGAGCCAATTCGTCCTTACTGAATGCTCCCTCTGGCTTAGCAGGTCCCCCGTCACTGCTCTTTCTCGGCTGGCACGCACAGAACACAGCGGAACAAAGTGCCCCGATCTTTCCGATGGCCCGTGCACGGACCACTTTTTGGTTTCCCGCCCTCCTCATCATCTGTGCCCTCAGTCTCGTGCTGGGCAGAGACAGCATATCATGGATCATTATTGAAGCCTCTTAATTCTCTCTCTGGACGCGTATTTACTAGCTACAGAAAACACAAAAAGCATAAAAATCGGTTCCCCGCACCAGCGAACGGTTTCATTTGCCACCAACCCGCGCGAGCGAGTCCCTGCGACGACCCTTGCGCATATATCTCTATCGTCCTTCTCCCTCTACCCGCTCTCCACCATCCAACGTGGAATCAGATCGATCAGTCGCCGACACCGCACCCGCACCACGGTCGCCCGACAACGCCCATTGTCATCGCAAAGCGCTTCATCTAGCCCGTGGCAACATCGAAGCGCCTGTCCGATTCACCTGTGTCATCTCAATGCCCAGCCATCGCGGCCATCGAGGTAACACGTACTCCTCTGCGTCGTCGCGTTAGAGACCGCCGTCGGCATTTTCCTCTCAAAGAGGGAATCCCCAACAGCTTGCAACCTATCGCCCGCATCCCGGTTTCCAGAGTACGGCCCACGGCTCTGCCCGCCGTCATACGAGGACCAAATACTACGGAGCGCGCCACATCGGTACCGCGCGGACCTTATCAGACTCGAACATTCACAGCAACAACTTCTCCATGCCGCCGCCGCAACTCCGGGGCTTCGGCGGCGGGCCCGCCGTCGCCGCGCCGTATCATCAGGGTGGCTTCCCTTCTCACGGTCAACCTCAGGGCGGCCACCTTGGTGCGAACCAGTACTTGAATGCCAATGCGCAACTAGGACCCTTCTCCGCTGGTAATGGCAATGCCTTCACTGCCGCCGGCCTAAACGGCCAAGGATTCGCCGACACAGGGTTTGGTAGTCAAAGCGCGAGGATGGGCTTTCATGGCCCTGGTGCCCTACAACAGCCGCAACACGGAGGGCAGGTCCACCAGAACGTGTTAATGGAGCACCCTGGAATCAGATCGCACCCAAATAAGGGCAGAATACGAGAAGTATGGAAACACAACTTGCACGAAGAGATGGCTGTGTTGCGAGATTTGGTGGATAAATATCCCTACATTGCTATGGTAAGGCTCAAGGAGCAGACGCCGCCTCACGGGATCCGCTAATGGCCGTCAAAAGGATACCGAATTTCCGGGCGTTGTTTCAAGACCCATGGGAGGATTTCGAGGGAAGAGCGACTACCACTACCAATGTCTACGAACCAACGTCGACATGCTCAAGGTCATTCAAATAGGCCTTACTTTCTTCAACGAAGACGGCGAGACACCGCCAGCACGACCATCTGCAAATGATCCTGAATTCGGTGTGGCTGCTCGAAGAGCGGCGAACAATGCTCCGTTTCCCTGCTCCTGGCAGTTCAACTTCAAGTTCTCTCTAAAGGACGACATGTATAACGAGAAGTCGATAGAGTCGCTCCAACAAGCGGGCATCGACTTCAACCTCCTCGAACGCGACGGTATCGACCCCCACGAGTTCGCTTCCCTCCTCATCCCCTCCGGTCTGGTTTGCTTTGATAATGTGCGATGGATCTCTTTCCACGGCGGTTACGATTTTGGCTACCTCACCAAGCTCCTTATCTGCATGCCCTTGCCCAACGACGAGGTTGATTTCGACCACAAGATGAAGCTCTACTTCCCGACGACATATGACGTGAAGCATCTGATGAAGCATGCTATCAAGTTACACAACTCTGGCCTCCTAACTCCAAACGATCCCAGTAGTGCTGAGATCCTGCAAAAGTTCGAGCACAAGTCAGGCCTCGAGAACATTGCCGAAACGCTCAAGATTAAGCGTGTTGGCTCTGCTCACCAAGCAGGCTCTGACTCGCTGCTCACAGGCAAAGTGTTCTTCCAGATGCGCGACAAGATCTTCACCGGTGACATCCCAGACGAACATGTTGGCAAGGTCTGGGGTCTGGGTTTCCCCGACTCGAGCGTCATCATGTCCATGCTGAACCAGCAGGCCGGCGGCAACGACGGCCAGACAAACGGCAATGGTCAGAACGGAGGACCCAGCACGCCCAACACTACCAATGCCGGACTTGCCACGACTCCTGGACCTCAGGGTCAAAATACCAACGGCATTACCAATACGGGGCCTATGACGCCCGGCGGCGGAGGCGGCGTGTTTGGCAGCTTTGCTTTTGGCGGAAACCGATGAGGGATAGGTGCCGCGGGAGCCTCTCGCTCCCTAGGCTAGGAAACATGTTAATATTCTCAAAGCTGCTCTGTTGACACCGTGCCCCCTTCTCTCCGTCCATATTTGTTCCGTCCTATCTATCCATCTACACACCCTCTCGATAATCATTCGCTTAACCCAAATTACGTGTGGCACGAAAGACAGACAGACGGAGCAACGCGGCGAGGCTTTGACATGCGTTCCTATCATTGGTAATCATGCCTTCATGGCTGCATCTCTTGTTGTTCCAAAGCTTTCGAAGCTTTTCTTCGTTTTTGGTATAGGAGGTTGGGGCGGTTCTTCAAAGGAACACGGAAAAGGCTGGCAAGATACGGATGGAAGGTAAATGTGCTGGTTGCGTGGTTCCGGTGGTGTTGGCGCCATTGCTGTATGCTGTATTGTATGGTCAATAGGGGAGTTATAGCAGGTTGGAACTTGACTCTTTTGGAGTATTCAGACTTGCGTAGACGTTATTCGAAGTGATGATGCCAAGATCTGTTCTATTGTACGTATTATCTTGGCAGTCATGTTCGACTGCAATTTCGCTATGTCGGACACCGTAATTGTCGTGGTCACTCCTAAACGCCAAACCCAAAAGTCCATCTCTGCAACGCCCATGCCCGGGTCACAGATACGCAAAATTTTAATGTTTATGTAATGTAGACCTTCTTCAGCGCTTCAACGGAATAGATCTCGCCCGTCCGCAGGTCCTTGACCTGGTCCGTCGGTAGGCCTGCCTTCTTTGCCTGCATCTCCAGGCGGTCCCGTCCGTAGACGCTGCCATTAGGAAGTAATCGTAAATCGTGCTCGACATGGCTCTGCGTATGATGTGCGTAGGGAACATTGCGTGCGAGCTCATTGAGCTCTGTGGAGCAAATGGGACAGACGCCGTGACCTAGCGTAGAAGCAGCGGCGGCAGCGGCGTCGGAAGGGGCTGACGCATGGTTTGAGGATGCGGCAAATGATGAGGGAGCAGGAGAATGAGTATGACATGCGGGAGTCTTGAGGGCAGACAGGCCGGAGGAGAGGGCGAGGTGGAGGAGTGGGACGGCTGGAAGAGCCAGAAGCTGATTATGGGTTGTTGTAAAGAGAGCAGCAAGATCAGCCCAGCGGGAGGGCTTGTAGAGGTCCTCGTAGGCGGGGGCGGGCGAGTCGGGGGGAAAGGCGAGGAGACCGCAGACTTGCTGGACTTCGCGGGGAAATGTTGCACGGTAGGGGTTTAGGTGCTTC
>JAADYS010000875.1:0-15216 GCA_012931995.1 Fusarium albosuccineum | reverse complement strand
AAAAAGGTACTAAGGAAGGTTATAGAGAGGTGGGCCACACGTGATAGCCCCATTCTTTAGAATTTCTAGAAGATCTTTAGAAAAAGTGAGGAAAAGTGGGTCTAGATACTCTATGAGGCCTCTAATTGGCTCGCTTACTTGTTACTACGAACAACACATCTTGTTACTACAAATAACAGTACTCTATCAAAGATGCTCTAGTTTCCCGGTGGCGAGATGCAAATTCGCCACACCATAGATGGGCCCCTGACTCGCGGGTTCAAGGGAGGAGGATGATCTGCAAGAGACAAGCTCTTGTTAGTTGACCCCTGGAGGATATAAAACCGGGAAATAAGCAAACGTACCAAGGCCCCAAAACTTGCCTCAATATTAGGCCAAGACTCATCAGATATTCGTCATATGGCATATAGAGCTTTACCTACTCTAGAATCCTAATTTCCTTTTAAACAATCACAGCTTTAGACCCGCCCTGCCGTCAGGATATGTCTTATGAGTCCTGTGTTTTCTAGCCACGACCAAGTGGTGCCGTTGGGAGAAAGAGGAGAGAGGTTGTTGCCACTGAGGAGTCCCATTAAAGAGGAAAAACCTCCGGGAGGCGAAACGGGCGGGAACGGGCATGGCGCTTGTCCGATTGGCTTTGAACAAGGATGGGTAGAGGGTGACGATTACTGGCTCGGATGTGATCTTGGTGAATTCTAAATAAACGGGGGTATATCTTGGGGGTTGATGGAGGTCTTCTTTCATTGTGGTCAACCTTTGAACAACAATTAGGTCAAGGTCATACAATATCATCATAGAAGAACCTAGACCTTGCCGATACAGCATGGATTCTTTATAAAAGAGCGCAAGTTTGGCCCTACTCCGGCACAAGAATATCTCGGAACTCCCGTGTTTTCTGTAGGACTAGGGGAGTTTGATATCGACAACTGACAACTACACGCAACAATATGAATACAAGTTTCAGCTGAGTTACGTTTGATTTTCGAAATTAGCATTGCGAGCTTCACATTCATCATGGCAGACTCATTGAGTTGTAACATGTTCTTGATTCTCCAAGGTAGTCCTACATAGAGGCCCCCATTTTCTAAATATACAGTCATATGATACATGTACTTGACCCCCGGCTCTACCTCCGCTTGATCCACCCCCTCGAATTGGAGATGCCCCGGATGTTCTTGGTGTACTTCCAGAGGTGGCGGTACTTGGGGCCTTGGCGCTTGGCTTCCCATCCGCGCGGCTTGACGGGCGGCTTGAGGCTGTGGACGCGCGTAGGGCGGAACTCGACGTCGGCGCCGGGGATGTTGTGGCGGGCCATGACGGACGCCGTGTTCTCGTCCCAGACACTGCGGAACATGTTGAAGCCAAAGGGCGAGAGGCCGAACTTGTCGCGGAACGACTTTAGGGAGAAGCCCTCGCGCTTCGAGTAGAGCTGCTTGAGCTTGGCCACGTCGATCTTCTCGCCGGGCTTCTGCTCAAGAAGATAAATGCCGAGACGGTGGTAGGGGGCGCCCTTCTGGGAGAAGGCGGGCAGCCAGGGCACGGCGAGCTGGTCGTCGGCCTTTATCAGGCTCAGGGGCAGCGAGGTGTCGTTGGGGCTGAGGGGGATGTTTGCCGCGAGGTAGTGGCAGCGCTTGGAGAAGCGGTCCTCCTCCGGGTTGGGCACGTCCGAGTCGAGGACGACGACTGACACAAGACGCTCGCCCTTGTCAAAGACCTGGACGCGCAGCCGCGGCGCATTCTCGCTGACGAGGCTGTCGACGATCTGGCCGGGCGGGATCTTGAGCTTGCGAAAGTACAGCTGGACGTCGGCCGTGGGCTCGAGCTTGGGGAGCACGTCGGGGACGATGTTGAACTGCTTGATTCGCTGGGTGATGAGGCGCTGGTCGTAGGAGCGCCACTTCTTTTCGGCGTAGTGACGGTAGATGGGCTTGTTCATGTCACCTGCAGATGTCAATTAGTTTTGTAACCCCAGATCAATTGAGTTGAATTGCGTACCCAAACCGTCCTCAAACCGCTTCTTGACAACTGGGTCGTTGGCGTCGGCGAGGATCTTGAGCTCGTCGACATATCTTCGTAGACTAGCAAGTTTGACATCCTTCATCTTTTGTCCGCCCTTGACCTGTTCCGGGTCCTTCTTCTCCAGCAATGAAATCTTCTCCATCTCCTTTGTGATCTGCGCCAGCTTCTGCTCCCGGTCGGCGGCCAGGATCTTTCGAGCTTCCTGGAAAGCCTGGTAGGGTAGGTGTTCAAATGGTAGGTCGCCGGTAGCGCGGATGGCAGCACGGCGACGACGAGAGCCAATTGGCATCTTTCCGCTCTTCATGATCTGGGACTCGAACTCGGGGAGGACGGTATTGGGGTCCAGGTCCAGAGGGTTCACCTCGCCGGCCGGAGGGGTTTCGCTCTGGACGTCGGCTGCGCGGGCGGCGACGGTGGTGAAGGGGCGGACGACGCATTGCGGCCGCAGCTGCCGAGCAAGCGGCCTCACGACGGCCTGGCAACGCGACATGATGCTGGGCGTGGAGGGAGAATTGGGACTCTGGCTTGTCTGTAGAATATCTCGAGATATCGAAAAAAGCTCTGGGGAAGGTTTGGCAGGCGGTGGGCCCCACTAAAAATTCGGGGATCGGAGGGCGGAAGTTGCCGAACCACTTTTCGGCGAGCATCACGGTTTTCGTGTCTGGCATCAAGCTCTGGCTACTCTCCCCGCACTTCAACGACCAATTCCCCTTTCAAATCGACGCGGCGATTAGGGGTGTCTATAAACCATGGCTGGCAAGGGAATTGGGTGCCTGGCCGATGCCATGGGCGCCCTGCGGGTGTCTGCAAAGGTGGGTTGAAGAGCCTTCAGAGATGGTGATGGATTCATGGCTAACATGCGACTGCAGCCTGCGACTCTCAACCGGACGTTTACTCGGTCAATGGCCACACAGGTCTCTTCAAGCGACGCCTCTACCGAAACACCTAAATCTACCAAGACCCCTCAAGGCATCCTAGAGTCATGGAAGCCCAGTGCGTAACTCTTCAACAACCACATATCAAACTCGTGCTGACCTCGCCTCCAGTCTCTACCGTCCCCGTCACAATCCACAAGTTCCCCTCCCTGGAACCCAAATCCCTCGAGCAATGGTCCGTCAACCACCTCTACCTCCCTCTCCGTCGCGACATCCTCCACCTCGCCGTCGTCTACGAGGGCGACAACACCCGCCAGGGCACCGCCTCCAGCAAGACCCGCTGGGACGTCAACGGCTCCCACCGCAAGATGCGGCCCCAGAAGGGCACTGGCCGCGCCCGTATGGGCTCTAAACAGAGCCCCATTCTGCGCGGCGGTGGAAAGGTCTTTGGCCCTCACCCGCGCGACTTTGGCACCAACCTCAACCGCAAAGTGTACGACAAGGCTTGGCGTACCGCCCTGAGCTACCGCTACCGAAAGGGTGATTTGATCGTGTGCGAGGATGGTATGGATCTGGCGCTGCCGACTGATTTTGAGCTTGTTGCGGGCAAGTACCTGAATGATGGGTTGAAGGAGGCGTATCTAAAGCGATACATGACGGGTGTGCTGGATAACCTCGGTCTGGGCCGCGCCAATGGCCGCACTCTCTTCGTCACTGGAAACCGACGCGAGGCGCTGTTTGAAGCTATGGAGCAGGTCCCCTGGGAAGGTCGGGCGCTCGACCTGGAGGATGTGGATGTCAAGGACCTTCTAGAGACGGGCAAGGTCGTCCTGGAGCGGAGCGTGCTCAAGGAGATGATTGAGCAACACCAGAGTGATCTGGTGAGCCGTGTAGTTATGCAAGGTCTGGTTAAGGGCGGACCTGCGACAGGGACGACGGTGATTGGGGCTTGAGGGATGAGCTGTGTAGACTAGACCTGTATTATTCTGTATACAACGAGGACGAACAAAACGCCGTTCAAAAGGGCATCGAGCAAGTGTTTCATTGGGTATCATATTGCCCACCTAGTATACGCCCCAAATCTACTTAGTCTATACTAATCTACAAGACCATAAGGTCCAAGTATACAGAGTAATGTTACAGCGCCCCGCCGACCAGCGAGACAATCCACATGGCAACTCGGACCTTGAGTCCGACTCGGCGCTCAGTCCTCGCAAAGTCATCCCGGGTTACCTTGGCCGCATGTTCCTGGAGCCAGAGCTGCTCGTCAGCGAGCCTCGCTTTCAAGCCCTCATCGCGGGTGACGATAAGAGCCCCTGCCTCTAGGTCATGTGAGTAGCTCCGCTTGGTGTAATTGGAGCTCCCGATGATGCTCATGGCCGGGTGCTTATCGCCAGGCATCGTCACCCACAGGCCCTTGGCGTGATATGTCCACCCGCCAGGCTGGCCGACCATGCCGTGACGCCACTCTTTGAGAGTGATGTCTGCATCGCGGCCCTCATGGTGCACGCGGTGGACGAAGCGGCGGGCGAGAAGGGTGTAAGCATCGGGCAAGAGACCCGAGACGCCCTTGGACTTGTAGAAGCCGTTTGCCTCAGGGGCAGCTGTGATGACGGTGTTGGAAGATGAGGCGGTGTTGAGGAGAAGTTTCGTCAGGGAGGGAGCAGGGTTGAAGTAGCCAGCCGTGAAAGTCCAGGAGGATTCGCGATAGGCGGGTGAGGCGAGGGTTTTGAGAATGTGGGTGATTATAGGGAGCTCAGTCGAAGTGTCGGGCTTCATGACCTGGGACATCTGACTGAGCATGTAGACTCGTGTGTCTGAGAGGTCTTGGGCTGGCCTGGAACTAGGATGGATCAAAGCCTGCAGCGTTGATGTGGTACGCTTAATAAAGGACTGGGGTTTCTCTAGAGGCGAGGGAGCTGAGTTTGTCTTTGGCCATGCGAGGGTGAAACCTGCTGGCTCGTCGGAAGGCTCAACGAGGAAGCTGAATGAGGTTGCCCCCGAGTGAATCTTCCAAAAGTGATCGGTGACCTCTTTGGAAGCAAAGAGGTGATATCGATCCTGGCGATTTGTGAAGTAGTCTGTTGATAAATTTGCCCTGGACAAGTCAGTCATGCCTATAACCCAATCCTTGGTGAACGTACCCTGACATGATGATCTCATCGTCCACTCCGTACAGCTTCATGTGCTGTAGTCCCCATCCCTCATTGATCCTCTTAGGAATGTACTCCTTCCTTAGGCCTGTCAAGTTGGGAGTGTGGTACATGCGAATCTCGACACGATCGGCCCCAAACTCCTCGACCAGCGGCGCCAGCAACGAAGCGCATGATGGGTTCGGCGCCTCTCTTGTCCCGCGCAGCGCATCCGTTAGGATACTGAGTTTCACTTCGGGGTTCTTCCTCAGCGCCTCTTGAAGTGTATCGATGAGCTCCTTCTCCGACTTTCCAATGTATAGCGTCGACAGAAAGATGCGTCGTTGGGCTTTTCGTATTCGATCCTAACCTCCCATCAGTTTCCCATTGCTATTCCAATTTCGGCGATTATCGCACCTTTAACGTCTCGTAGAACTCGGCCGGCGTCCTGATAATATGGATCTGCTCCCCTCGGATATCGAAACTCGGCGCGAGACGGTCCAATTCGCTAACAAAGGGCGCCAGGGCACCGACGCTGCTGGCAGGGCTCGAGGCCGGTGCCGGAGCTCCAGCGGGCATGGTGTACTGTCTGCACTGAACTCGCGGGCGGGGGACGCTGGGCTTGAAACCCGCGGCGCGGAGCCTCGTGGTGCAGCGCGCGCAGCTCCGGGTGAGCATCACGAGTGTATCCGAGCTCAATTGAGTCCGTGGTGAAGCTCAACAACGGTGGAAGGGTTGTGCTTGTTAATGGGCGAAATATTTCTGGTTCACAAGCTGCAAGGTACGTACCTCATGCCGTCACTGAAATGTGGGTGAAGGGTTCTGCCGAGGATGTTCCGCCCCGGGCAATCTTCAAACCATCCCATCGACAACCAGCCCGTCCAACACCTCATCGAACGCCGAGGTCAATTGTCGCCCAACCGCAACTATGTCGACGCTTCCGCGAACGCTGCACAACCTGCGAAAGGTTGGAATCAGAGTGAGTGACGCTTCCGGACCGCAATCGAGCTCCAATGCTGACCCTGAGTAGGATTTCTTTAGACAGATGCTGGTATGTACCCCATCGACCGAATCATGACCCGAAGCTCCCGACTAACGACGCCTGTTCTTCACGAGTAGTACATCGGTACGTCTTATCAATCAACTCTCGAATTCTCCGGCTGACGACCGCAGGTGATACCAAGTACGGACGTCTCATCGGCACTGATCGCGCGGGCAACAAGTTCTTTGAGAACAACGAGGAACTCCCCCTCCGAACACGCTGGGTCGAGTACGCCAAGCACGACTACGATGCCGCCCAGGTCGAGCCCGGTTGGCACTCGTGGATCAGCTACGCCGTCGACAAGCCCCCGACCGAAGACGCCCTGCTGGCCACCGGCACCCGCCCCTTTGAGCCCGTCAAGGCCATCCCCAACTTCACGCAGACCCGGGGAGCCTTCAAGACCTACAACACGTACGTTTATATCGCAAAGCTGTGGTTGGAGGTAATTGCTGACGTTTTGCAGAGCCAAGTCCAAGATCTCGGCGTGGGAGCCTGTGGCTGCGCCGCGGGCATGAAGCATGAGCGGTTAAGGCGTGTGTACATAAGGGTAGACGAATGCAACTGTCAAAAGACGAACCCAACAAAGGGTGTTTGAATTCAAAGATCAAATCTTTCAAGCCGCTGCCTTGGTTTGTTGCAGCCAGTGAATAATGGTATACGTTCTAGGAAACATGTGCAACTCTATCAAGTCCTTCTACGGTCTTGAAACTAAGAAACCGATCAACTATATAGGAATTCCTCTCATGTCTTCTCTACGACTTGGACTCAATAGCCGATTTGATGGCTGGGTGGAGTTAGCAAGGGTCTACGATTGCTGGATGGGGGACGCACCTTCGCATGTTACTCTAGCATCTCCAAACAGCATCTTTGCGTTGGGCATGTAAAACATGGGGTTGGGGACATCGGCTGCTCTTGTTAGCGGTGCTCTTTTGGCGTGTCAATTCACTTACCATAGCCACTGGCCAGACTCCTCTTCATCACCACAACCTGCTTGGCCTTCCAAGCATGCAGCACAGGCATTCCTTCAATCGAGCTGCCCTTCTCCATGGCGATGGGGTTCACAGTGTCGTTGGCACCAATGACGACAGCCAGATCAGTGTCGGGGAAGTCATCGTTGATCTCGTCCATTTCCAGGACAATGTCATACGGCACGCTAGCCTCGGCGAGAAGCACGTTGCACTGACCGGGCATACGGCCCGCGACGGGGTGAATGGCAAAGCGCACCGTGATGCCCTTGGATCGCAGGTTCGACACGATGTCTGAGATGGCATACTGGGCCTTGGCAACGGCCATTCCGTAGCCGACGATGAGGATGACCGACTCAGAGTTGAGTAGGGCATCGGCGAGATCTTCCACCGACGTCTGCGTCACCTCACCTTGAGGTTTGTACTCTTGCACTTGAGTCGGCGTGCCTAGGCCTCCAAATAGGACATTTGTAAGTGACCGGTTCATGGCAACGCACATGATGTACGAGAGGATAGAACCAGAGACGCCAATTAGAGCTCCGACAGTGGTCAGAAGAGGGTTGTCCAACATGAAACCCTCAGCGACGAGGGCAAAGCCACTGTAAGCGTTCAAGACAGTGATGACGACAGGCATGTCTGCGCCTCCAATGGCAGAGGTGGTTGTATATCCTTTAATGAAGCTCAGCGCAGTATTCGCGGCGAGTGCTCCAGCTGCAATCATGGGACTTCCTGGCGCCAATGTCACAAAGGCACCCATAGTGGCGGCATTGGTTGCCAGAAGGCTTGAGTTGATGATATGGCGTCCGGGCAGGATCTTGGGCTTGGAGGTCATCCGGCCAGCCAATTTGAGGAAAGCCACGATGGAGCCGGTGAAAGTGATACCACCTAAGCAGTCAGTATCCGAGAGTCAGAGCATCAGATGAAACGTACCAATGAAAACACCAAGGTAGGCTGTGACGAGGTGAAGCGTTGAAGGGTCCATCACGTCCGCCATGACACTACCGATGCTGGTCAAGACAGCGGCAAGACCAACCACGGAGTGAAGGGCGGCGACGGTCTGAGGAAGATCGGTGGGTGTGATTCGCTTGCCGATCAAGAAACCAGCAATAGTACCAAGAGCAGCGAGACCGCCGAACTGGGTGAGAACTTCGGGGGTGAAACCAGCAGCGAGCAAGCTAGCCAAGACACCAGTACCAACACCGAGGATACCGATCATGTTGCCCATGCGGGCGGTGGCCTGGGAAGCAAGACTAGAGATGGAACCGATACAGAGAACAGAGCTGACGAGGTATCCGGCTTGGACAAGACCAGCAGCACCAGTCGAAGCGGCAGCAACGAAACCTCCACCGCAGAGGACAGCGGGGACGGCGTAAAGCCAGGGGTACTCTGGAGGATCAGTAGGTCCTATGCATTGTTAGCTACGCTCTCATGTCGACCTGGGTACACTCACGCTTGAACATGTCCAGCATGCGCTTGGTAATGACAAAGCCACCACCGACGTTGACAAAAGCCAGCAGAACGCTCAGAGCGCCAAAAGCCTGAGGAACAGTTTCCGGGAAGAATCCACCGCCGAGAATAAATAGACCACCGATACCGACCATGCCGGAGATGGCATTGGTGACACTCATCAGCGGAGAGTGCAGCGCAGGCGCAACACCCCAGACAGCACGATATCCGATAAGACTGGCCAGAGCAAAAGTAAAGGCATTTGACATGAGCAGAGGGCTGGACCACTTTCCGAGTGCCAAGATACCGCCCATACCAGCTGTGACGCCAGCAACTTCACGGGTCTTCTTCTGCCAGGGGGTCAGAGCAACAGGTTCAGGTTCAGCCTTGACAGGTTCGGCCTTGACGGGTGTGGGTGGAGGCGCAGGTCGGGGAGCCGGTGGAAGAATATCTCCGTTCTGAGTGACAATGGCACCACGAACGACTTCATCAGAAAGGTCAATACCGAATGCCTTGGTCTCAGGGGCCATAGACAGCAGGAACTTGGTGATGTTGTTCGAGTACAGAGTGGAAGACTGAGTTGGCAGGCGAGAAGGCAGATCGGTGTATCCTGTCCAAGTCAGAGAAGGCCGCGTATAAGTGAGTTTCGTACATACCAATAATCTTGACATCGTTGTAAGTGGCCAGCTCGCCCTTCTTGGTGGCTTCACAGTTTCCGCCAGCTTCGGCGGCCAGGTCGACAATAACGCTACCAGGCTTCATAACATCGAGAATATCGTTCTTGAGGAGTTTCGGGGCAGGCTTTCCGGGGATCAGAGCAGTGGTAATGATGATGTCGACTTCCTTGGCTTGGTCCTTGAACAACTTCATCTCGGCCTCGATGAATTCCTTGCTCATTTCCTTAGCATAGCCGCCAGCACCG
This sequence comes from Fusarium albosuccineum, assembly GCA_012931995.1. Classification (NCBI taxonomy): domain Eukaryota; kingdom Fungi; phylum Ascomycota; class Sordariomycetes; order Hypocreales; family Nectriaceae; genus Fusarium; species Fusarium albosuccineum. Next base: position 5,815 of record JAADYS010000875.1, on the reverse strand, counting down.
GAACCATCTTCTTCGATTTCGACCTCGATAAATTCGGCTCCCAGAGACTGAACCTGTTCTCGCGCAGCAGGTCGCGTATCGAAACCACGGACAATGGCTCCCATACGACGAGCAGTAGCAATAGCACTAAGACCGGCAACACCAGCACCAATAACCAAAACCTTGCAGGGGGGAATCTTTCCAGCGGCTGTAACCTGACCAGTCAAGAATCTACCAAAAACGTTCGAAGCCTCGAGGACAGCCTTGTAGCCGGCAATGTTGGCCATGCTGCTGAGGGCGTCAAAAACCTGGGCGCGGGAAATACGGGGAATCATGTCCATTGCGAAACTGGTGGCCTTCCTTGCGGCAATCTTTTCGACGAGTTCCTTGTTCTGGGCGGGCTGGAGAAGAGAGATGATGGTCTGGCCCTCCCTCATGCAGTCGACCTCTCCAACCCCGGGACCTCGAACCTTGAGAACGATGTCGGCATTGGACCAGATCTCCTTGGGGCCGTTTACGAGAGTTGCGCCGGCCTGTTGGTAGGCGGCGTCGAGGAAGTCAGCAGAAGTACCGGCACCGCGCTCAACTAGGACCTGCTTGAAGCCCTTCTTCTTCAGGAGAGCCACATTGGCAGGCGTAAGAGCCACACGGCGCTCTCCGGGAAATACCTCGGTAGGAAGGCCAACGGTAAGATCATCATAGGGAGTCGTCTTGGGGAGCACTACGGTAGAGTAGGTCCTGGGAGGCGGTGCGGACACAGAGATATGGCGAACCAATGCAAGGGGTTTCGAAACGGCTGGAACAACAGCATGCTGGCGAGAAGGGGCGGCAAATGTGCTGTGCCATTGCTTTCGGCGGGAGAGGATCGAGTCTGTCGAGCTCGAGGGAGCTCGGATCAGCGGACAAGCTCCAGGGGCCCACTAGTAGCTGGACAGAGCTTACCTCGGACCTGGTAGCGCTTCAATTGCTTCGATATGAAGCAAGACGAGGCACACAGCTCAGAAGCTGAGGCCGGAGCCGCGGTCGAGGCCAGCGGACGGAGCATGTTTGATGCCATGACGCGGGAAGCTCATGGGAAGAGCAGCGAAACCGGAGAAGTTGAGCCCTACCGAGTGGATACTGCTGCTGCTGTGCAAGCACCTGCTCTCTACAAGTCTCGCGTCACCAAAAGCTGAACCAAAAGACACAAGGAAAAGAGTCGAGCAAAAATTGAGAGAAAAAAGACAAAATGTTGTCCGAGAAATTAGGAGAGGGGGTCTCCGTGTCATGTGTTTTTCCCTCTCCCTGGGACGTCACTCGGCCATTTAACCCCGTCCCCCTCCATTCCTCGAGCCATGGCCGCCTAAAACACAAGACAACCCACTGAAGAGCTCGGGCCTGAAAAAGCCATGGCCCGGGGTTCCCTTAGCCGCCCCGGTTAGTGGACCACCCGCTGAGCTCGGGACGCTAGTGCCGCTAAAATCTGGGGGCGGGGTCGCTGCTGCGGAGAATCGGTCCAGGGGTCCTCGTCGAATCAACACGTCAGCCCTCCCATCGAGAAGCCTGATTCTCCTTCATGGATCATCATGGCACCAGCGGATGTTTCGGGGCAATTGCAAGAGCGAGTGCAAAGAGGTAGGTCACTGCGGACTTGCCTATTGTGTCTGCGCCGAGCACTTGGCGACCTGCTTCCCCTCACTCCTCACTCGGATTTCCATGTCCGAGCACTCGGCGGTTCGAGATGAGCCGAGCTCATGATGCATGATGCGCTTGAAACATCAAGACAACGGCCTCTTCCGATACTCTTTGTTGGCAACAACTGTGGCTGCATCAGGCCGTCGGCCACGTTGAACGGCCCGGGCCTGCTCAGCAGTCATCTACGTTTGATGCTAAACTTGACCTCGGGTTTGTATCACGGATGATTGGGCTTGTAATCTGACATGGCAAAGCTTATTCAAGGACCGGCAATTAACTGAGTTTATCTAGAATGAGCGACTTCCATCCCTGATCCGCGCTTATCTCGCATTCTGGTTCATCCATGGCACCATCCCTATTACCCACCATAGCCGAGGTACTTATACCAACTACATCCAGAACTTTCCCATTCCGTTGCGTCCTCGAATTGGACTCCCCTGAACTGGGTTGCTGCCTTTGTCTGCACCCCCCATGTCGGAATCGCCTTGGCCATTTCCTTGGCCACCTCCATGGCCCCCGCCGCTCTTACCGGGCAGACACGGCGTCTTGCACCGCCCTCTAAAGTCCGGCCCGACATTGAGGCACGTATCACAGCCGCACAAGAGTTCAAGGTGGTTGCCCACCTCTTGATTGATCTCGTCGCAGAGGCAGATGTACAGCGCCGAACTAATCTTTGTGGACGGCGAGCCCCCAGAGCAGCTTGCGTTGGGCGTCTTGCAGTATGCGTCGGTCAGTTGGGCTTCATTCCATGGTTTCTCTGTCAAGACATCAGTTGCTTGTCCATTCACCTCAAAGGTCAAGTATCCGAACCCATGCCCATGAGAACCTGCGCGCAGTAAGTGTATCCACACTCGCAAATCGGGCCTTCGCTGGGTGCACCCGTTGGATTCGGCGCTGGTGGGGCCGGGGCCGGATCCGTTGGCGCCGGAGGTTGTGGAGCAGGGTTCGAAGAAGGAGGGGGAGGCACCGGAACAGGCTCAGCGGGAGGAGGGGGAACTGGAACTGGAGCTGGAGGCTGAGGAGCCGGAGGAGGTACGGGTTCCGCTGGGGGAGGCGGTGGTTGAGACGGAGGAGGAGGGACGGGCGCAGGCTGGGTCGTAGGCGGAGGGTCCTGTGGCTTTGCCATGGCCAGGGCCGCCAGCCAGAAAAGAGTGAAGTACAGCTTCATGTTGAGAGTTATGATGGCACTGCCTCTTGACTGGGGTTATTGAGCCGGAGCCGGACTTGCTGAATGCGATTGAACTCTAGATTGAAATGATCCATTCTTATACCTGGAAGAGATGATAGAAGGCCCTATTTCTCAGGTTCATTAAGAGCAAACAAATTGGCTTGTGTTGGCAAGATCTGTTGATCAAGAGCATTGCGAACACGTCGTTGTGTCCCACGGTCGCCGGTGTTGCGGTCGTTCATAGCCACTGGTGATGCTCATCATAGACTCTCGGGGAGTTAATGGGTTATCCTCAGCTATCGATACGACTGATTCGTATAATACTTGGTAATAGACAGTCTCTCAGCGACTAGAGAGCTTTCAATCGGCTTTCTTGGCTTCGTCATGATCGTGAAAATGGTATCCCAGTGACAGGCACATGTTCACTTATAACGTCTTACATCTGCTGAGTTATGGGCTGGTTCCTAGACTGGCAGTGGATCTAAGCACTGTCGCAAGTGCAACGACTTACACGTTCTCGGAAATCCTCTACTAATTGTACAACAGCGGATGTGATGTAGGTTTTGCGTTATAATTGTTTGCTTCAACATCCTAGGTTCAGGATTGGATCGGTGCCTCCGAGGATGAGTGATTGCTTGTTACGCTTAGCCAGGGACGAAGACCACTAGAGGTTACATGAGACAAAGATGCCATGGAATGGGACCTCCTAATCCATCTTATCCATCCAGTTTCAGAAGACAGATACACACAGACATATTTGTTTCGTCGTCATGGAAAGAGGTCTCTGTTAGTCTAGTCCGCCGGCATCGGAAGACAGTGCGAACCATACGCACTGTACCAATTGAACAGTGCACTACCCCTCCATCCGTTGTGCTCCGAAAAGCTGATCAGCTTTGCCCCTCCACGACCACCTTCACTACCTCATACCCCCGTCACCTTCAACTCCCACAAATCAACCTCCACAGGGCCGTTCAACATGTCCGAGACCAAGCCCGTTATTAACGTCGGCACGCGCAAGTCGCCCCTCGCCCTGGCCCAGACCCAGATCGTCGTGGACGCTCTCAAGGCCAAGTACCCCGATCATGAGTTTCCCATCCACGGCATGACAACGACCGGCGATCGCGACCAGAACACGGCGCTTTACAACTTTGGAGGCAAGGGTCTGTGGACGTCGCAGCTCGAGGAGCGACTCGTCAACAAGGAACTTGACATTGTCGTCCATTCGCTCAAGGACATGCCGACGGTCCTTCCCGAAGGCTGCGTCCTCGGATGTGTCACGTCCCGCGAAGACCCGAGAGATACACTGGTGATCAAGAAGTCGCTGCAGGAGAAGCATGGGTGGAAGACGCTGGCCGACCTGCCGGCGGGCAGCATTATCGGCACCAGCAGTGTGCGCCGCATTGCCCAGCTCGTCCGACGGTACCCCACGCTCAAGTTCAAGGACCACAGAGGCAACATCCAGACTCGGCTGCAGAAGCTTGAAGACGACCCGGATCTTACTGGCATCATTTTGGCGGCGGCTGGTCTCCAGCGCATGGATTTGGGTCACCACATTACACAATTCCTCGAGTCCGACAATGGAGGCATCCTGCACGCCGTCGGCCAGGGCGCATTGGGAGTCGAGTGCCGAGCAGACGACGAAAAGGTGCTCAAGTTCCTCAAGTCGATCGAGGACGAGCAAACCATGCTGGCGGCAGAGGCCGAGCGTGCTCTCATGAGGGCGCTCGAGGGCGGGTGCAGCGTTCCCATTGGCGTCGAGACCAAGTGGGTGGAGGGCAAACTTCGACTGAGGGCCACAGTGGTTTCTCTACGAGGAGACGAGGGTGTCGATTGCGAGACAACAAAGGAAATCAAGACAGAAAAGGAAGCAGACGATTTTGGCAAGCAAGTGGCTCAGGATCTCGTGGAACGGGGAGCGAGCAAGATCTTGGATGCCATCAATGCGAACCGGCAGGTACCTGAGACGGTCAAGTAAAGCTGCAGACAGTGGAGGACAAAAGCGACATGGCATGATGCATGATGAAGCCGCTGATAAACCGGCACATGGAAAATAAAACCCAATATACCCCCGGGATGTGAATCACCATATGGTACACCTCTGACGTCTATGCTTGTTTCCAGGTTGAACTGTGTTGCTTCCATTCCTGCCTCTTTGTATTCGTGATCGTAAATCTCCCGAGACACCCATTGCTATGACCTGATATTTTGTGATCTAGTGCTCGCTGCCAGCAAAGGTCTTGTAGGCCTCGAGATCCATAAGCTCATCGAACTGCTTGGCACCCGCCTCGTCAACCTCAACCTTGGCGATCCAGCCACCACCGGCGCTATCGTCCTCGGGGACCTTGTTGATGGTGGAGGGCTTCTCCTCGAGGTTGTCATTGACCTGGGTCACCTTGAGTCGGATCGGGGCGTTGATGTCGCTGGCGGACTTGACAGACTCGACGGCGCCTACAGCGTCGCCTTGCTCAACCCACTCGCCGGCTTCGGGGAGCTCGACGTAGACGACGTCTCCAAGCTGTTCGGCAGCGTACTCCGAGATGCCGACGAAACCGTGCTTCTTGTCGGCGGAGAGGTCGATCCACTCGTGGTCCTTGGTGTACCTACGGGCGAGGCCTAAATTGATTAGCCACCTCGGCGTCGCAAGCTGTAGAACGATGACTATCGCGACTCACTCAGCTGGGTGGTGGAGAATGCTCGCATGGAGGAGCGGACCATAGGAGCGGCGCGGGGAGCGAACCCCTTGGCCAAAGGCGCAGCGACACGCAGGGACCGCACAATTGAGGCCATTGTGATGGTGTGAATGGCGACGAGGTTAAAGGGCGGGGAGTTTGACGAGGAAGATTTGCCGAGATGGTGATATCAGACCAAGTTCTCACAAGCTTTGCCCGCACCCGAACGGCACTACGGAGCACATGGGCCGAGCGGTGGGTTTTCGGAGGATGTGCCGGGGAGGCTTAGTCATCCATCAGAGGCCGACGGCCATCCCTACCTGCA